>ONZH01018648.1:0-59998 GCA_900303285.1 Rhinella marina | reverse complement strand
TTTTCCTGGGAGGGGGCAGACTGGGGGGAAGGAGGTTGAGGTGGAGGAGCCAGAGGAGTGCTCCCTTGGGTAACGTGGGTGGACTGCGTGGAAGACTGACTGGTGGACAAATTACTTGAAGCATTGTCCGCAATCCACGACATCACCTGTTTGCACTGTTGTGGTTTCAACAGTGCTCTATCATGTGTCCCTGTATGTTCAGACATGAAGCTAGGGAGTGTAGCTCTGCGGCGTTCCCCTGCTCCCTCATCAGCAGGTACTGTCTCACCCTGCCCAGGACCACGGCCTCTGCCCCCTGCAGTAATTGAATGCCCACCCCCACGCCCTCGTCCTAGACCCTTAGCCCTGGGGTTGAACATTTTTTGTATATAAGTGTATTATATATACCAAAAAAAAATGGGCCTGCTGTACTGAAACCCACAAACTTGTTCAATCTGAACAAGTTAATATATAGGTGGATAAGTTAGAGCAAAATTACGTATTTTATTACGTACCGAGCAGTATGGAGCAATTACACTGAAACTATTAGATTAGGCAGACTTGGTCTGCTTAAGTGCAACCCAGACAAATTTTGCACAGAGATTTTTCTAATGTAGCTGTATCAGTGAGAGCAAAAGACCGTATTTGATTACGTGACGTACAGTATGGGTCACCTGGACAGAAAATACGGACTGTGGTTTGTGGTGACTGGACAGCTGAACTGTGACACACAGAATGGTTTCACACAGCTGTATGAAATGGATTTGTATCGCTGAGACTTAAAAAAAAAAACACAATTTTTTTTTTGTGTTCTTTTTTTTTTTTACGTGACGTGCAGAATATATCAGAGAGCAAACTCAGCCCCTGCTGACTGTGGCTATTTTCACTGCAACCCAGACAAATGTCGCACAGAGATTTTTCTAATGTAGCTGTATTAGTGAGAGCAAAAGACCGTATTTGATTACGTGACGTACAGTATGGGTCACCTGGACAGAAAATACGGATTGTGGTTTGTGGTGACTGGACAGCTGAACTGTGACACACAGAATGGTTCCACACAGCTGTATGAAATGGATTTGTATCACTGAGATAAAATAACAAAAAAAACAAAGTTTTTTTTTTGTGTGTGTTTTTTTAACGTGACGTGCAGAATATATCAGAGAGCAAACTCAGCCCCTGCTGACTGTGGCTATTTTTACTGCAACCCAGAAAAATGTCACACTCAGATTTTTCTATATCACTGAGAGCAAAAAAAACCTATGTGCAGTCTCCCTGCAAACTGCTGCAAATATGGCGATAGCTGCATTACTAGTGCCAGCCAGCCCAGCCAGAAGGAGACAAAAAAATGTCTTGTAGCCCTTAGAAGGGCTGTTGGGTTCTTTTGAGATAACTCCTGCCTAAAAGAGAACTAAATCCAGGCCCTAACACTCTCCCTGAAACGCAGCAGATCTGTCCCTAACGACATCCAGACAGCCTCTGAGCCGAGCACAGCTCTGGGGTACCGCAGAGTCTCCTGGCTAGTGATTGGCTGAGTTATAGGCGCCAAAAATTAAAAATGCGGGAGATGCCATTTCCTCGAGCAAGGCGAGATACTCGTCCGAGCAGCAAGCACTTACGAGTACCCTAATACTCGAACGAGCACCAAGCTCGGACAAGCATGCTCGCTCATCTCTAATGGGGACCAAAAGTCCAATGAAGATCTGGGGAGCCAGGGAGTCAAAACTGAGCAGTGAGGACTCGATGAGTATAGATTTATAGATTGTTAACGTAAAATTGAGCATCACGCCTCAATCGTCCATTTAGCTTTATTCAGTTTCCACACAGTTGAAATGTTATTTTTGGGCACTTGTTCAATGTAATTACACCAGCATATAGGTGATCACGACACCAGTACACAGGCTAGGATAACAATTTACCTGGGAGTGGTAAGGTGATATTAAGGGTCATGCCTCCACAGTTCGTTTCTGTATATTCAGTTTCCACATGGTTGGAAATTAATAATAATTTTTATTGAGACTTGTTCAAATTAATTAACTAGCAGATATACATGATTACTGCAGCAATAAACAAGGTATAGCAGTAATCTACCTGAGAGTGTTAATGGAAAATTTAATGTCAAACCTGAATCATCTTTTACTGTGAATTCCATGTGCACACGGTTGCAATTTAATTGTATTTTTTAGAGGGGTTCAATTTAATTAACCATAGTATACAGATGATTACTGTAGCAAAAACACATGGTATAGCAGCAATCTATCTGTGAGCGTTAACGTGAAATTAAATGTCAGTCCTCAATCATCCATTTCCATGAATTTTATTTACAGTTTTTATTTTTTTTTTTTTATTTTTTTTTTTCTGGGGGGGGGTTAAATTTAAATATTCAGCAAATTCCAATTGCACACGGTTGCAAAGTAATTTTTTTGGGGGGGTTCAGTTTACTTGACCAGCATATATAAAGTGATTACTGCAGCAAAAGACATGGCATATTTAGCAACAATCTACCTGTGAGTGTTAATGTGAAATTGAACATCAATCATCAAATTGTCCATTTATGTTTATTTAGTTTCCACACTGTTGAAATTTATTTATTTATTTATTTATTTATTTTTTTGGGAGTATGGAAATGGGAGAATTTCATTTTAATTAACCAGCTTATAGGTGGTCAGTACATTAATACACAGGCTAGGGCAGCAATCTACCTTTGAGTGTTAAAACGAAATTTAGCGTCAAGTCTCAACTGTCCATTTCTGCGAATTCTATTTCCAAATAGGTTTAATTATTTTTTTTTAGGGTGGGGATTTTTTAATTTAATTGAACAAGCATATATGTGATTACTACAAAACACAGGGTAGGGCAGCAATCTAACTGTGTGTGTTAACGTGAAATTGAGCATCTGGCTTCATTTGGTCGTTTCTGTGAATTACATTTCCACGTGGTTGGAATGAAAAATTTTTTTGGGGGACTGGTAAATTTAAATAAACCAGCATATATTCGTGATTACTACTAGACACAGGGTAGTGCAGCAATCTATCTGTGAGTGATAACGAGAAATCAAGTGTCAGGCCTCAATTTAATTTTTTGGGGGGGATTTTTAAACTTAATTAAACATAATTAAACATATATATATATATATATATATATATATATATATATATATATATATACTAGCAAAAAGACCCGGCTTCGCCTGGGTATATTTCATCTATTTCATTTAATGTTTCTGTGTGTCGTTGCAGAGAGAAAGTCAATGCAGCTGACAGAAATTGATTTTTACCTTCATTTTTTCAATCCCTATTGGCTGCGGAGTGGGAGGGGGTGTGGTTTAATGGGACACGGGGGGGTTAGGTCCTTCATTTCAGGGTGGCCTGAATTATAGGTTAATGCCATGGTAATTTGAGGAATGAGATGCGAGTACAAGCGAACGTTGATAGAGGTGCTGCTGATGGTGTTCCCACCTGACAGTGGGGGCTCAGTGGAAGCACGAGGCAGAGACAGCCCCATTTAACTTCTGGGTTTCCAAATTGGGCACATGGCGTGAGCTTACCCTTTTCACCTTGAAGGTGCTGGCCTGGTGTGTTTAGCACGGCGGGGTGTATGATCACAGACAGGCACATGCGCCTGTCCACATCCAACATGGACAAGCTCGCATTCATTAAAATGAACGAGGCACGGATCCCACAGGACTTGTCCTTACCTTCACCAGAGTACAGTCATGGCCAAAAGTTTTGAGAATGATACAAATATTAATTTTTACAAAGTCTACTGCTTCAGTTTTTATAATGGCAATTTGCATATACTCCAGAATGTTATAAAGAGTGATCAGCTTAACAGCAATTACTTGCAAAGTCAATATTTGCCTAGAAAATGAACTTTATCCCCCAAAACACATTTCAACATCATTGCAGCCCTGCCTTAAAAGGACCAGCTAACATCGTTTCAGTGATTGCTCCATTAACACAGGTGTGGGTGTTGATGAGGACAGGGCTGGAGATCAATCTGTCATGATTAAGTAAGAATGACACCACTGGACACTTTAAAAGGAGGCTGGTGCTTGGCATCATTGTTTCTCTTCTGTTAACCATGGTTATCTCTAAACAAACACGTGCAGTCATCATTGCACTGCACAAAAATGGCCTAACAGGGAAGAGTATCGCAGCTAGAAAGATTGCACCTCAGTCAACAATCTATCGCATCATCAAGAACTTCAAGGAGAGAGGTTCCATTGTTGCCAAAAAGGCTCCAGGGCGCCCAAGAAAGACCAACAAGCACCAGGACCGTCTCTTAAAAGTGTTTCAGCTGCGGGATCGGGCTACCAGCAGTGCAGAGCTTGCTCAGGAATGGCAGCAGGCAGGTGTGAGTGCATCTGCATGCACTGTGAGGCGGAGACTCTTGGAGCAAGGCCTGGTTTCAAGGAGGGCAGCAAAGAAGCCACTTCTCTCCAGAAAAAAAAAACAGGGACAGACTGATATTCTGCAAAAGGTACAGGGAGTGGACTGCTGAGGACTGGGGGAAAGTCATTTTCTCTGATGAATCCCCTTTCCGATTGGGACATCTGGAAAACAGCTTATTCGGAGAAGACGAGGTGAGCGCTATCACCAGTCTTGTCTCATGCCAACTGTAAAGCATCCTGAAACCATTCATGTGTGGGGTTGCTTCTCAGCCAAGGGAATCGGCTCTCTCACAGTCTTGCCTAAAAACACAGCCATGAATAAAGAATGGTACCAGAATGTCCTCCGAGAGCAACTTCTCCCAACCGTCCATGAGCAGTTTGGTGATCAACAATGCCTTTTCCAGCATGATGGAGCACCTTGCCATAAAGCAAAGGTGATAACTAAATGGCTCAGGGAACAAAACATAGAGATTTTGGGTCCATGGCCTGGAAACTCCCCAGATCTTAATCCCATTGAGAACTTGTGGTCAATCATCAAGAGACGGGTGGACAAACAAAAACCTACAAATTCTGACAAAATGCAAGCATTGATTGTGCAAGAATGTACTGCTATCAGTCAGGATTTGGTTCAGAAGTTGAATGAGAGCATGCCAGGGAGAATTGCAGAGGTCCTGAAGAAGGGTCAACACTGCAAATATTGACTTGCTGCATTAACTCATTCTAACTGTCAATATAAGCTTTTGTTACTCATAATATGATTACAATTATATTTCTGTATGTGATAAAAACATCTGACAAACACACATAAAAACCAGAGGGCAGCAGATCATGTGAGAATAGAAGATTTGTGTCATTCTCAAAACTTTTGGCCATGACTGTATACATGCAAAACTGCTAAATTCTAAGTGTCTGATTTACAGAGGAGAATCATCTGTATTAGAGATGAGCGAATCCATTCGTCGAATAGTTGATTTGTATCGAATCTTGGGATATTTTAGCTGCGAAGCGAATCCGAATATTAGGTGATTTGCTTTGGCTTTGTACGCATTCGCTACGTAGTTTATAAATTATAGCAATAGCATATAAATTATATGCTATTGCTGCGTATAGTTACTGTATACGCTGTTGCGCACAAATTCAATTCATTAGCAAACTTTTACTGTTAGTTCGTTTATCGTGCACAAAAGCCCGGGAAGAAAGCGGTCACCTGACTTAGTGGGCAGGGCTTGCTCTGATTAGCTCAGGCTCAGTAAACCATTGACGCATCACTTCTGCTGCGACTGCTGAGATAAGCAGAAGCACTGTGTGTGAAGTTCTGAGACCTGTCTTGTGAAAATTTGATATAATAGCTCTGGGAATCCATATTACACATATCAGGGATACTGCATGGCCAGTTCAGGGCTAGTATTTAATCAAGCAGGGAGAGAGAGACAGGGGTAAACAGTGAGATACAGGGACAAAGACCAGCTGCAGGGCCACAGAGTGAATTGAAAAATGTCTGGAATAGATAAGCAAAAGGGGTCCAGTTCCAGCCAGACTTTGAGGTTTAAAAAAATCTGTCACCGGGCAGTGTTCAAAAAAATACCTTTATAAAAATGAATAAAGGCTGGATTACATCCGAATTTCATACTCCTCTTGCTGATGCTGGTGATTAGATCAGGCCTTGCAGGGCAGAATAGTCTGAGTGTCTTCCCACTGTTGCTGTCAGCCGGGCCATAATTTTACAGCCAAATGTCTTGTGTCATGTCATGGGCTGTGCGAACCCGAAGTCTCCAAAACCCTATTTCAAAACCAAACACTGTTGTCTACCTCCGCCTCCGTTTTCTACGCTTAGTAGGAGAGTAGCTATTGTTAGTTAACATTACTAATAGTTCTATTTAGTATTGTTAAGTTTGTTTTGGAGCCTCAGCCTTTAGTCCCCCCCTCCAAAAAAAAAAAATATATATATATATATATATATATATATATATATATATATATATATATATATATATATGTTATATATATTTTAAAAAAATATAATTTTTTACACTGCCTCTGCCTCCCGTACAAGTTATATTAGCGGACATTGTTATACACCACTGCAGTCTGTTGTGTTTATTTTACCTATCACTCTATGCTGATATACCCCATCCCCTACTACTACTACTGGCCGGGGCAGCCATAAAAAGCTCATGTATAATTTTCACTGCCTATGTTAAGGTAGAATGTACAGGCTTGTTGCCCAAACAAGCCAAGACTTTTTTATTTTTCTGTCTGTCAATTTTAATCAGTGAATAGGAATGTGTGTAATGTAGTAATACTTCGGCCGGCAGACACCGCTGTGTTCATTAATATGAGGGAAAAAAACTCTGTCTTCTTCACACTTTCAGGATCAGGAAGGTGTTTATATCGTTAACACGGTGCGGTAGGAATACTTTGGATATCGCCCACTGACAGTAGCTGCTGCATGGGCACGTCTTTGAGTCTGTGTGTAGGAGGAGGAAGCTCTAACTATGAAGAGGCATATAAGGGTACTTTCTTTCGAACTAGTGCATTTGCCTGACACAAACGGGAGAACGGCCAGCACCATTAACAATAATGACTAGAATACCTTCACTTAAGTTGTTTGGGTCGAGAGTTAGAGGCGTTGCCTAGCATGAAACAAAATTGCTGCAGCGCACTACGCACGACCACGTTGTCCTTCTATACTTTTTTCATCATTCGCAGTGACTGCTGGTATATATACAATACAGTACACAAATTTTTTTACATGTTTTTACTTATCAAATATTTTGTTACTCACCCTGCCGTATCTCTGCGCGGATCTCATTAAGCCGCTCTGGGCATTTGAATTTCAGATCGGACCATTTCCGCTGGATCTGGCCCGGGGTCCGCACGGTGTGGAAACGATGGCGCAGGCCTTGGATCACCTGCTGGATCACCTCCTTCTTATGCTGGTTTGGATGGCGGTGTGTGCCATCGTAATCCTCTCTGTCCATCAGCCAGATCAGGAATTTCAGCTCTTCAGAGCTAAATGATGAGGATCGCCTGGATGCCATTTTCGAATATTCGCTCTGCCTCTGAGGAGTGCACGCCTGCGTATTACGTAATCGCGTACACAATAGTACGCTGAGGATTCGTACACTATTTGTACGCTTATGCGTACGTCTTCTAAGAAGTTGCGTACATTTCTTAAATGAAAGTTCTTTATTAGTGCACGAATGTTCGCTAATAGCACATAATAACGTATATTTTGTACGCAAATACAACAAATCTATTTATCGACTATACGAATCTTAGGAAAACTTCGGCGAATGTTCGGCGAATAATTTTTTGAATGATTCGCTCATCTCTAATCTGTATCATCATAACAAAGCGAATGTGAAGGTCAGACTCTACACATGAACACAATTAGGAGATTTATCAAGACAGGCATCTCTAACACCAATCTTGGTCTGAAGTGCTGTCGGGTGAAATACCCCAAATAATTTAGAACAGAGATGAGCAAATTTCTTGAAATTTCTTTGGGGGATCACATGATCTTTGCAACCTGACAGCCAATCAGGAGGTAATTCCGCTTAAAAATTCAGTTCAATTTTGCTACCAGTTATTACAGTGAATGTTATTGCTTCAATACCAGTGTGCAGTGTGTTCATGGAATGTTTAATTGCACCGGTGTTAAAGGGTTTGTCCAAGTTATATAAAAATAAATAAATTGATCCCATAGGTTTTTAATGGGTTTCAGGTCTCGAGAAATTGCAGGCCACTCCCTTTGAAGTCCCACAGTCTTCAGCAGCTGTTCCCTAATTATGCGGGTTGCAGGTCATCTAGCATGCAGACCACACTGATTTAAATGGTTTTGAATTGTCTGACATGACAATTAGGTGCCTCTAACCTACCTTAAATATGCATGGGGTTGTGTGGCATTCATCATCTGGTTCTGCAGGGCATTGTTCACAATAAAGTTGTCATCAGTGTGGGATGTGGCCAAAATATATCCACTTCTATGCCTTTCTGTGACTCTTCAGGTCTCTCTGTATCTCTGATACAACCTGCTGATGACACTCTGTGACACTCTAAGCTCAGTGGCCACTTCCGTCTGAGAACGTACTGCTTGAAGCATCACAGTGGCGAAGTACTGTTGATCAATTGTTAGGTGTTGTCTTAGTGTCATGATGTCAAAATGTTAACAGCATGATGAGGAGGACTGTTTAAATATTAATTCTAATTGAACCTGAAAATGTATTGGCCGATTCATTAAACACCCTTTGTGAATTTTGCTGTTAAACTCCTTGTTAGAGAACAGCAAATTGTGCAAAAAGTTCTAAATTAATAAACAGTTGGACATGTGCATTTACAAGTTTAGAGAAGGCCACATTAAGTTCACCTGTTAAAGTTAGAGTGCATTTTAGGGTAATCCTGAAATTTCACAAACAAGTCAAATATCCTTCACTGTTTGTGAGTAGGATATATGATACTTCAGCTGGGTGAGAGGGTGGCTGCAGTGGTTTCAGCAAAGTGTAGTTTGCTGGGACAGTTTTGTTTAGATGTTGTTCTGGGCTGGATTTCATTTGGACTGGGGAAAAGGTTTGGAAGTGGGATCTTCCAGTCCACACCCTTCCAGTACAGGTACTGCTGAATACTGAGGAGGTTGCAGGTGAGACCTGCTATTGTAATCAGGGAGGGATAAAACGACCCTCTGTGTATGAGAGTGAGAAAGAGAAAGGCTTAGGAAACATGAGAGACAGAGGCCTGCAAAGGCTCTGTGTGGTCTTAACCAGGAGGGCTGAGGGGCCACAAGGCTTTGTAAAGCCTGAAGTTTGGGGGGCCCAGTGACGCCTACAGAAAGAGGGTCGCACGGTCAGAGTCAGAGGACTACTGGACCATCTCCCCCCAAAAGTACTGGTGACGCCACAGCAGGGGGCTGCTGGACCGTACGGATGAGGAAGCCAGGTCTAATACGGTGTGTGAACGGCACAACATGTGTATTAGGTAGAGCTCAGACGGGCAGGAGTTTATTTGAATGTTTTCATGTGTGTTGGTGCCAAAGAGTGAAAATCGAGCACCATTTGGACGTTAAAACCCCCTGTGTGTCGGAGGATTTGTGATGGCGACCCCCTGAGAGAGAGAGAGCGATCCCTTACAATATATATATTGTAAGGGATTGTAAGAGATATATATATACACAGTTGTAGTAGAGCTAACAAACATGATTAACTAGACATGCTAACTAAACTAGTTATGTTAAGCCAACACCTTCAATTTCTTTTCAGTGGCTTTTGTTTCGGGTTATCATGTTGAGTTAAGAAATTTAAGTTAAGAGTTTAAGTGTTCTGGCCCTTTGTTGATATGCAGTTGCAAAGCTGTTGGGGCATGTCACAACAATCTCTGAAGTTTTCTTTATGGATATTTGTGGGTGTCAAGATTGCCTTTCCCCTCCCCCTGCTGCCCTGTCTGCAGTCTGACTGCCAGGATACTCATGGTGTATGTGTGGGACTACAAGTCCCAGCTGTACAGTACAATTACATTGCTGATACACAGGATCTTTCTCCTAACTGTTCTTGTGCAATGCTCTCATAGCTAGCATAAAAGTATAGAGGAAAGAACTGCTCCAGTGTGGCAATTCTGTATTTGCAGGGGTGATAAATCTTTCACTTCCATAATATCTGCCTTTACATCCATATTTTAGTGGGGCATCTTATTTTTTTCCTAAGAAGAGCCAAGAAAACACCATGTGCTTTGGAAGATATTCAAGATAATGCTCCTGTTGATGAGTTGTGTAAGACCATTTAGTATTTGGGCTGCAATGAGGAAGAAGTTCAGGCTGAGGCAGTGGACCTGATGACTCAAATGCATTGCTGTGCTGGTGGTGTTAGAAGTAGTGGCAGTTGTAACCAAGATGGTGGTGGTGGTAGGGGCAGTGGTAGCATTCTGACAGTGGCAGATGTTAAAAATACAGATCAGGAAATTGTGAAAGGGCCAAGAAGTCCACAATGACAAATTGCAGTCTTATATAATTGGTGGGGAGGGTAAGGACTATGGTGATCATTGTATATTGGACAGGACCTTTGAGCCAGATTGGGGTGCTGAGGAGGGTGTGATATTAGAGGAAATAAAGAGCAGCCAAACTGTTCCCAAAAATTGGCAGGGCAAGATATGCTTCTATTATAGTCAGCTCAGGACGCAGCTGATACTATGGGCACAGGCTGAAAATGTGCCAAATGTAGGCCATTTTGGATGGCTGGGATCTCTACGAAAGTATCTCCCGAATGGCATTTTTTTCTGCAGCGGCAGCAGACAAAACCACTTCCATGTTGAAGATCCATAGGATGAAAAGCACAAGGTAACATCACTCAAATCAGTGGAAAAAAGAAGGAGACTGTCCTTTCCCTTTGCAACAGCCAGGCCTCATCCACATGCAGTACAGTTAGCTTGTCATTTACATCATCAGTTTTAGCGTCTCCTATTCAGACTACTTCTCATTTTTATTCTCAGCTCCATATTCAATTATCAATAACGCCCAGCAAGCTTTATGCACCCAGCAACCTGATAGCTTGCAAGCTGTACTCCCACCTGACCAAGTTGTTATTCCGGACCACATAGTGGATTTCTCTGCCTCCATGTTTGTGTTGGTCAATTGAAATGACTGATCCTTAATATTCTGACTCAATTGAATTCCACCTTACATATGCTGGAGCGTCTGTACAAGCAGTGTAAAGTGGTAAAAAATTAAATCATGCACCAGACCTCCACAGCAGTGTTGTTTGGGCTCAGGCAGTGGAAGCTCATTACGGGACAAGTTTTGCATCCTCGTGGCCTTCAAAGAGGCTACCAGATTTCTAATGCAACAAGGGATAGTGAAAAAAGAACAGCTTTCGCATCTTGAGGCCACACTGTAGCTGTTGGGAACCCACATAGACAAAGGTCCATGAAGAAGGAAGTGGAGGAGGATGAGGAGTTAACACTGGAGGAAGAGGAGCTGGTGTGCAGTAATATGAGGCTGATGATGATGACAACACTGGCCATGTTGACTAATTATCAGGGCGCAGATAAGCATTCTGTCCCTAATGGTAAAATCTGGCTTTCCACCTTGCAATTCAATCTGCCTAACTACTATCTTCTTCACAATCCTTACACTATTCCTGCAGGACCCTAAAATGGCCTTCTTCTGTGTCTTACTGATAGATCTTTAAGAGATACAACTGATACGTTCTATCACAGCAGTAACTGAGCTCACAATGATATCAGTGCTTCAGCACTAATATGGAGCCTCATAGACCAGTCAATGTTTTCCCTCCTAATTGGCTGTCAGGATGATTGCAAAGAATTTTGGCTCAGCCCACGGTCATGTCATCCTATGTCTTCATTTTTCCTGTCCTTTTGTAATGTAAAATGGCAGGCAGTATCCAGAGCGATATGTCATAACTTTGAATTCATTTAGAAGATTTCTTTTTTTTTGTCAAATTTATGACAAATTTGATTTATTTAGAATTGATTTGTTCATCTCTAATCAAGAGGAGCTCGCCAGAATATGAAACCTATGTAAGTCAGGAGCTGGTATAGGTTTGATGTTTACTGGAGAAAGTAATGGTAAATATGTTTCCCACTCATATCCCACCCACTTTACAAAAAAGTAGTAAGCAGGACAAAAAGTTAAAACCGTTTGCACTAATTGGGACTTGAGCAAAAATGTTCTACTTTTTGATGCCAGTTCTGGAGCTGATGGTAGCTCCCCTCAAAACTGTCTTGACATGTGGAATAGATGTTGAGGTCAAATATATCCAGACAGCATAAACAACAGTGGTGCAACCTGACAAAGGACTGAAATATACTAAACTTTTAAAGATATGCAGTCATTTACTTAATGAAAAACAAAAGTGAAGTTCTGAATAATCTACAAGACTATATACCAAACACAAGTGTCAGGTTTTATAAGAAACATCTCATACTACAAATTGACAGCAGAGGTGAATTCACAGAACACCAAGCAGAAGATTAAAGACAAGAAGGAATAGTTTATCAAAGAATGGCTCCTTATACACCAAATTTGACATCGATGGGATACTTGTTTTATTAATTTACTAAATTTGAACAACTGCTTTAAACTTTATTCTTTCACCATAATTGTAAGGCTTTCTTTGGTTTGCATTTGAGCTTTACGTCGAGTATACATTAAATGTGCCCATACAACTTAATTAATCCAGTTGAGACCAAAAGAGCTTTTTCCCACCATTAGGGTGGTCCACATTAATATACCTACTGTACACAAAAATGTAGAGCCATTCCATAAGAAAGTATGACAGATATATATTGTATTGTGTTTAAAGGGATTATCCAAGACTACATTTTTTTAACAGATCTCTTCAGGGTGACGGGACCAGTGGTGGGGTTCATACTTACCTGGATCCTGGCAGCGTCATTCTATGGCCACCAGAGCAGGTCCTGGGTCTCTGGGAATCAACATCCAATTGATAGGTGTTACATGAGTGCAGCATTCAATCACTGGTATGTCACTGGTCACGCCACTCATGGATGACAAGTCACACATGTGGCCAGTGATTGGCTGCAGTGGTCATATGCACCCATTAATGTTTTTATTCCCTGAGCCTATGACCTGCCGAAGCGGCCGTGGAGCACTGCAGCTTGGGTCTAGAGGTGAGGACCGCGTAAGTATTAACTCCATCGCTGAGGTCCAGCCTCAGTAAAGAGGTCTGTTAAAACGCTTTAGTCTTAGATGTAATTAGACAACCATCGCCAATGTGTAATAAAGAATAAGTCAAAAACTAAATTCACCTGGAGAAATTGAGGATTCCAAATAATTGAACTCTCGTTTATAAGAAAATGTTGATGACTGTTGTCTTCATGGAAATGTCCAACTGTATGTTCCTTCTCAGTACGGTTAGCATGTACCTGATAATTGACGAGATCAAATCTTGTTGGAAAGTTTCCTTTCTCATCAAGGTGAATGGACTCTCCCCCAGAAGTTGTAAAATGAACTCTTCTTATATATTGGTTCAGCTAAAGGCAATAAACATGAGTCTAACAAATTGATTTGTGCATTTCGTTACAGTAATCATATTCCTAGGAATCTCTAAAAGTTTACAAACCTTAGATTTCACAATAAATGTTAAACATTGATAATGTCTCCAGTGTCAATAATGGATCCTGGGAAATAAAAAAATATAATAAAAAAAGAAAGAAAACATGCAACAAAGGATGAGCGAACCAATTCAGACTGAACTTTGCCATTATTTGGAAGGCAGACAAACTTGAATTTTTCCAGGTTAGTTTCGGACAAATCCATCAAAGCGGCATGTAACTCCATTTTAAGTCACATGTTGGTGGGAAAAAGCACTAGGGAGAAAATAAATGTCTCACATAAGCCAGAGAGGAAGTGGGGGTAAGGCCCTGATTGGCTCCCAGGCTAACAGACAACCTGGATGAGCCAATAAGTGCTGCAGTAGGCAGGGAAGTGCCCTAGCAGAATGAGCAGCTGTGAAATAGGGTGAGCGGGTCTTACAGTATCTGCCAGAAAAATCAATCAGATACAGTGAAAAAAATCGTATATATATATATATATATATATATATATATATATAGTACAGACCAAAAGTTTGGACACACCTTCTCATTCAAAGAGTTTTCTGTATTTTCATGACTATGATAATTGTAGATTCACACTGAAGGCATCAAAACTATGAATTAACACATGTGGAATTATATACTTAACAAAAAAGTGTGAAACAACTGAAAATATGTCTTATATTCTAGGTTCTTCAAAGTAGTCACCTTTTGCTTTGATTACTGCTTTGCACACTCTTGGCATTCTCTTGATGAGCTTCAAGAGGTAGTCACCAAAAGGTGGCTACTTTGAAGAACCTAGAATATAAGACATATTTTCAGTTGTTTCACACTTTTTTGTTAAGTATATAATTCCACATGTGTTAATTCATAGTTTTGATGCCTTCAGTGTGAATCTACAATTTTTATAGTCATGAAAATACAGAAAACACTTTGAATGAGAAGGTGTGTCCAAACTTTTGGTCTGTACTGTATATATATATATATATATATATCTATATATGCAGCAACCTACCAGTTTTTATTAAGTTGAAATTGATCGTCAAGCCGCAGTCACCACTTAACAAATTTTCAGTTTCCACATGGTCACAATTTACATTTTTGTTTAAGGTATTCAGTTTATTAAGCAGCATATATGCAAAATGTATAAATACTGCAGCAATTCCCACGTTGTGGCAGGAATCTTCTTGTGTGCATTAAGTTAAAATTGAGCATCAAGCCACAGTCTTTTGTACTGCCACAACAGTGGCAGTCAGGGAAAAGCAGGGGTGGGGGGCCAAATGTTCCTGCATCAACATTGACAGTTTCTCCCAGTCCAGGCAGGCTGAATGCGATCAATAGACCTCTCTTTGCTGCCGATACCCCATCTTGCTATGCTTGCCGTCTGTCTGTTCTGTACAGCTGTGGCTCCGGCATGCATCATACCACTAATGTTACTTGCCAACCATCGCCCAAGACACTTTTTTTTAAATCTCCTTGTGTGTTTAATTACCATGTGCCCCCGATAAGGGACAATTTCTGAAAGCTTTGAAATATGAAAAAGCATGAGACATGTGCGTTGTGTTTTTAACCACATTATGTACGTTATGTACGTTATGTTACATATGTTAACACAGTCAAATGTACGCTATGTAGCTATGTATGTCAGCGTCCCTTACACATCATTTACAATTGCTGTCATTGCGTTACAGAGCTTGGGGAAGGGGCTGGGAGTGGTGTAATTCATAAAAATAAGCAAAAAGAGATATGTTTTCCTAGAAATGATAAGTCCTAGGAGACTAGTTATATACCAACTTTCAGGGTAATTGGTGGAACTTCACTTTGGTGGAATCGAATGAATCTTGATTTGTTTGCTCACCTCTACATGCAACTGCAGACAACAATAAGGCATCCCAACTCTTGTGGTGGGAGGCCTTGTGATTTGTAATTCTTATGTAAGTAATAGTAGATAGATAAAGTACATACTTTACTGTAACACTCACTGTCTTTATTGAAAAATCCAGGTTTATTCACCAACAAAAGTGCAACATTTCGACTTCACAGAGTCTTTTTGAAGCATATGATAATACACCCATGTGAAAACCATGGTTACAACTACACTGAAATCTAGAAGAGGTGCCCGTGCTTGCACACTATAGGATAAAGTACCAAATTTACATGCTTTATGATGTCTTTTTGATGCTTACAGAGTTAAGCCTAATTCACATTTCCGTGGAGCACTGTCCGTGAAATCCCGGACCGTGCTCCTTCTGAGGATGGGAGCGCACGGCATCGTTGGTTGCTATGACGCCGTGCGCTTCCTGAGGCCGCCGCTGTACAGTGATAAAAAGTTTATCACTGTACAGCGGCGGCCTCAGGAACCGCATGGCGTCATAGCAACCAATGATGCCATGCGCTCCGTCCTCAGAAGGAGCACGGTCCTGGATTTTGCGGATCATCCTGGACCGTGTTTTACGGAAATGTGAATTTCGCTTTAATCATGGAATGTTTTTAAAAAAGCGTCTTTTGATTTGACATGACTTCTGGGGTGGGCCTTGGCTTTCAATATGTTTTTGCATGGGTGTATTATCACATTGCTTGAAAAAGACTCTGTGAAGTCGAAACGTCACACTTTTCTGGGTGAATAAACCTGGATTTTTCATTGAAGACGGTGAGTGCTACAGTAAAGTATCTACTTCCTATTACTTACCTATAAGGGGCTCACAAGGCTGGGGCCTTACACTGCCGGCACAGAAACCCCCATGGACTATGAAGATAAAACAGTGGTGCTGTTTAACTCTTGGATATTACTTGTAATTCATGATAGCATGATTCATTACCTTTTCTTTCATCCTGCATTTAAAGGGGTTGTTCATCTCCGGAGCCTCTCCGCTCCAGATCTCCCCTGCATGGCCAGACATGCGGATGGAATCATACTTATATAATTCACACCTTGGTTTCTCTCTACTTCTTTCCTCTGCTTCTGCCAATCTTCAGGCTTTCTGAGTCAACATTTGGTTTGACACGGGTCACATGGCCACTGCAGTGACTTGTCTCCCATGCCTCATGTCATTGCGCCATGTGATATAATTTAATTGGGTCACATGATGCACTGGGACATGTGACAGAACGGAGCTACGAGGAGATAGGGGGGTTGTGTTGAGGTGATGCAGCTTCAACCCAGCTGGGGGATGATGTAAGTATCTTTCCTTTTGCAGGTCTTACCTCGCTGGGGGTCTGACCAAAAGGCCCCTGGGGGTGAACAACCTCCTTAAAGTCAAAAAACTCAATCCCTTGAAACCTTAATCACTCCCATTCTGGATAAGGTTATTCTAAACTTTCTTCCTTACTTGGTGTATGACACTCTTGGGTTGGCTCTTCTTCTTCCTGCCATGCTCAGATCTATCAAGGGTCACAACAACTGGTCACGTTGGGGGGCACGTCACCCCCGCGGTCCGCAATAGGCTGTTGCGTCATGTGCCCCCCCCATCAATGCAGGTTGATCTCAGAGTGGTAGGGAGAGGAAGAGCCAGCACAGGACACCAAATCCAGCAGAGGAGACCAGCTATTACCTCCAGCGCAGGTCTGCCACTCTGGGAGGTCTGTCTGACTCTTGGATAACACCTTTAAATAATAATAGTCAGGCATGGAGGTGGTCACTCAACTACCTTACAGAAGTGTTATCTCAGGGTCACAGTGTGGATAATTCAGTTCTAGTAAGTCATTTTTTGTAAGAATGGATACCATCTCTTAAAGGACCACTCATCTTTTACTGGTAACATTAGCTCAATGGTAACTTGAACACAAGAGGCTGAATTCTCTCAAAACACATTGCTAGCTTGAACTTCTGAACTTCTCTACTGTATACAGGAAGCAGTATAGTCATCTAGGTATGGTACTGTGCTGCATATGAATCCACTCCAACTGATAGACCTGGTTGCATAGGCCTCATGGCAGTTGCCTCTTACTTCCTGCTGTAATTTCACTTCTGTCACATCCAATGACCCACCACTGGCTACCAACACCTTTCGCAAGCTCACGGTTGATGCATTTGATCCTTGTTATACAGGTCCGCTCAGACTCCGTATAGTTTAAGGCTTTGCCTCCAGCCCACTTCTTAATTCAAGGTAGCAATTAATTTTCAGTCTTATTTTCTTAGTGCTTTCTCAGGAGGCTACTCGGCACTATATGCAGTTATTCCACACTTTCCCCTTACTGGTTCCAGAGTCTGCATCATAACACCTCCCCTGGTCCCTCCCGTCAGTGTTTTGGTAAAATGCACTTCAGCACCTACCACTACATCAAAACTAACTCTACATAGGACTGCTGTGATAGTTGACATCACCCACTGCATGCTGGCAGCTAGGTAGTTGTTTTTGTTGCTGTCAGGGTCAGTTGGTGCCCCCATGTATAAATGATTCCCAAAGCTGTTATCAACATAAGGGCTAACAAATACACAATAAACGTGGACCACCCTGATGGGCAAACAAGCAATCTCCTCATCTTCTGATTCTCTGGCTTAGTAAATTTTATAACGGTAAATGGGGGTTCCTTGCTCTAATGATAGGGTTGCAGCTGACCGCCACACAGAAGTTACATTTATCACTACTATTAGTTTGAGTTATAACAGAAAATGTTGGAAACATCTGAAAACCTCACCTTCCATTGGCCATTTTGAATGGTTAATAATCGGAGATGTTCTTGTGTTTTATGTGAGTAGATCAGATGATGTAAGGCATAAGCCACAATATACACTGCAGAGTACACACTGAATGTATAACGGAAATTCTCCACATCATACTGAGAGCGATTCACATTACCTAGAACATCTCTTTCATCACATGGTCTGTTTAAATTATAATGTCCATGGCTGCAATAAAGATAATCATACCATACATCAAGCATCATCTCAACCTCAGGATATTTTAGAGGACCGGCTGTGAGTAAATATTCTTGTAATCCTGGAATTTTTCCTTTTTGAAGAGTGAGCTGCAAAGATCTATGAAATGCAGTGAACATGATTAATTTTTCAGGACAAATAAGTGAGAGTAGTATTACAACTTTTCTAAGATTGATGACATCAGACAATATTGAGTCCAATGACTCTAAGCCATATGAGCTACCAACAAATATAATCACATTGCAGTGAGTTTTCTGTATTTGATATAACACCTTCCTGTACATTATAGACTGTATAAATAAAGGAAAACTAATGACAGATTCTCTATAAGCTATGCAGACCCCGCTCCGTATTATTACATTGGAGAGCTCCATGCTGGCTCGTTGGCTGCCTTCATCATCTGCTGTCACCATCCCCACCCATCTCCAGCCAAAATGCTTCAATAGGAGGACAATGGCTTCATGCTGAGCAGACCCATCAGGGACTGTGCGATAGAAATAAGGGAACCGAAGCTTGTTGTTAAATACAGGGTCCATCGCTCCATAGCTGATCTGTAGGGAGAAGACATAAAATGGGTTGTCCATGACTAGAAAAGAAATCTGTGTGTTATGAAACTAAGAATACCATGTGTAGGCAATTCTCTGTTCAGACTCTACACATACACATTAATGTCTGCCTGGTGAGATGAGTTTTGTATTTACTCAACTGACAAAGGTAAAGCTAGGGTGCATGAGACTCGAAAACAGCTACAGCAGCACATTAAGAATGATCAAACTGATTCTGAACTTAGCAGATTCATTACAAATTTCAAAAAGATTGTGGTCTAAAACTAATGTAAGCTGGGTACCGGGGTGGGCTCCCCAGGATACAGTGAAGTCATGAGGAAAAACAAACAAGAGGAAAACAACTCCATCACCAGCTTTTGCCAAAACAAAATTTTACTTAAATGTGGCAATGAACTCAACCACAAATGCTGGGAACATAAAATAAATTTACATACACTTAATCTGAAAGCTGAGACCCTTGTGCTGCACGGCGCCCTCCAATGGATGCATGAGGAAAAATCGGTAAGTTACCAACTGGCTGGCATGACTAAACCGCCACACCTTACCTGTTATTACCCTAAAAAGCAAGAATAACTGTTTGAGTGTGTGGTAGGGGCTAGCCTGCTGTGTAGCACTACAGCTTACAGTCTTACAAAGCTCTACATTATTCCCCCTCCCATAACTGGTCTAGTCAGTCTGGCTTGGGTTTGTGGGAAGTTTATCAGCTCTCCAGTGTTAAATGTCCCTTTAAATTATGGAGTCCTTTCAATGAACAATAGCAGCACTTGTGGCCTGACACAAATAGAAACCCTATCTAACTGAGTACAGGCCTGGTCTCAGTCTCTAGAATCCTAGGCGCCAATACTGTAATGAGGTGTGTGCACGATCTTATCAACCCAGGAGTGTTCTGCATCCGCTGGTGGCTCTGAACCGAACAATTGCCTCTCCAACACGCATGCAGTACCACAGTGTATGTTGCTTTGCTACTCAGCTCTCATTAGCATTCCTGGAAGCAATCCTTATTCCTCTGGACAGGATGAGGGTCTTGGACACAATCAGCTTCACTTAGCTGCTGCTCTGGTCACTGAGGTAGGCTCCCACACCTAGATGCTATCGGATCCTCTGCTGACACAGTTCCTCAGTCTCAGCTTCTTCTAAGATGGCTGTTCCCTTCCTTTTCCTCTCCAGGCTCTGTGACTCCACCTTTCATGAATATGGAAATATGTCCAGTCTGTAGCTGTGTTTAGGAAACAGCGGCATCTTGTGGCCAAACAGCAGAATGTCAGTCCAGATTGTTTAATTTAATCTACACAAACAGTGTTCAGACAAGGAGAGGTGTTTCCCCATCTCACACTAATTCAAAATTTTGTTGATTTGCTTTAGACAAATTGTGCTAAAATGGGACTAGCACCATTTTACTTTGAAAATAGAATGGGGGGAGGTGGGGAGGTGGGGAGGGGGGAAACAAGAGGGAGGATGAAGATGAAGGATCACATGACCCCTAAGAGGGCAGGGGAGGGGGCATACCTTGATTAGCTCAGAGACTAGGGGACAGCTTATCAGCCAGTCAGAGGGCAGGATTCTGGCAGCTACTTTTCCTCAGAATGACATAGATGCCATTTTGTGTGTAGCTTGCGATCTCAGAGCATGTGTCTTGGCTGTGTCTGCCAAAATTAAATTACAGTAGGTGTGGTAGATAATGTATGGGGACAATATGGACATAATTAGATAGAATTAGGGTTTTATTGGGGGAAGCATAGGAAGGGACTGGTCAATCAGAGTTGTGTGTTCCATACAGCTGGTGGTCAGTGAAAAGTTGCACTGAAAATTCTGCAAGCAACTACAGATGTAGCAGGAGATAGCACGTCTCAGAAAGCATGTGTGTTAACTCTATTACATCTGTATATTCTTTGAAAAACTATTTTTTTCTGTAAATGGACAGCCATTAAAAAAACATGTTTCTACAGTTCATAAATGTTTTATAGGCTTATTGCCAGCACCTCAACATCAATAACATACAGTATATTCTGCTACAAATGCTGAGCAATTGCCCCCCAATTGCTTGTCACAGCAGGATAATTTCGTCTGACACCATGCCTTGGAGCCAGGGGTCAGCACATTCGCCCTTCTTGCAGTCCCAGGGAAGCCTTTTAGTTGCATAATTTTCACTGCCCTATCCTAGTGAAGAGGCAACAAACCCCATGTGATATGGAAAATACTCAAAATGGTCTCCCTGTTCATGAGTTGTGTGAGAAGCATCAGCATTTGGTTTGTCCTAAGGTTCCAGTTGAGGATGAGGACCCCATGCATAGCTGTGTTGGGAGAGGTGTTGGTAGAGGTAATAACTGTGGCACTTGTGGTTGCTGTAGTGGCAGAGGTAGCCATGACAAAAGCGGAACTTGGGGAAAATATAGAGGAGGGAATCGTAAAGGGGGCCAGGGAGCCCACAATGATATCACAGTCTGAAAAAAGACCTCCACTCCATCGTGAGACATCCATAATGGAATGTTGGCCATGAAAAAAACTCTTCAGGTTCAGCAATTAGATTGTGTGCAAGCTGTGCAACTGTTTTGATGCCATCAGTTGCCTTTTTGCCTTTTTCAGCATGATCTTAACAATGATCTCAAGCACACCGCCAGGGCAACAAAGAAGTGGCTTTGTAAGAAGAATTTCAAGGTCCTGGAGTGGCCTAGCCAGTCTCCAGATCTCAACCCCATAGAAAAACTTTGGAGGGAGTTGAAAGTCCGTGTTGCCCAGCGACAGCCCCAAAACATCACTGCTCTAGAGGAGATCTGCATGGAGGAATGGGCCAACATACCAGCAACAGTGTGTGCCAACCTTATGAAGACTTACAGAAAACGTCTGACCTCTGTCATTGCCAACAAAGGATATATAACAAAGTATTGAGATGAACTTTTGTTATTGACCAAATACTTATTTTCCACCATAATTTGCAAATAAATTCTTTAAAAATCAGACAATGTGATTTTCTGGATTTGTTTTCTCATTTTGTCCCTCATAGTTGAGGTCTACCTATGATGTCAATTACAGGCCTCTCTTATCTTTTTAAGTGGGAGAACTTGCACAATTGGTGGCTGACTAAATACTTTTTTCCCCACTGTAACTAAACTAGCAGTCACCACCAGTACACCAATAAACAGGGTATTTTTCCAAATTATATGTGAGGGTTAACATGAAATTAAGCATCAAACCTCTGTCATCCATTTAAGTTTATCGTATCTCCACACAGTTGTCATTTAATGTTTTTAGACCTGTTCAATTTAATTAAACCCGCATATACAGTAGGTGATTACTACACCAATACACAGGGTAGTGCACCACATTATCTGTGCGCACGATGGAATAAGTACAACATGGCGTTCTCAAAGAAATAGGCCTGCGAGCCATGACTCATTTTTAATTCTGAAATAAAGGATAGAAAGTGCTGACTGTACTTCAGAAGAGTGAGTAGCACCTATTTCTCACCTATAAATATACGAAGAATAACATACTGTATGGCTGAATTGAAATAAAGCACACCTCAGACTATCAGTCTCAGGGAGTTATGCCAGGACAGTTGACCTGGGTGGTTAGAACTTGGTGACTGGCTGACCATGAGGCTATGTAAAGCCTGAACTTCCTTGCTGTTAACAGGACTGTGGTGAGAGAGGAATCATCTGTGTATTAGGTAGAGCCCAGATGGGCAGTTGTTTATTTTTGTTTTATGTTTTGTTGTGCTGGTGATGGAAATTCACCTCACCCAGTGATGCTATAACTGGGATGAGACCCTGTATTACTGAAGTGCACAAATAAAGCACCGTTTGGACTTTGAAACCCGCTGTTTGATAAGATGTCTGTCACCGCCGCCCCAGTGATAACAAATTTACAGTAGACCTAAAATTGTTTCTGTTTATTTCTGTCACCAAATGTTTGTAAATTTTTGGTTTTTTTTAAATTTATTTAAAAACAGAATATACATGATTACTACATTAATATGCAGTGTAGCACACAAAATTATATGTGAGTGATAACAAATTCAGGCCTAAATCAATTTCTGTTTCCTCCAATCGCCACACGGGGGAGCCGGAGCGTGCCTGCAGCAGCCCCTGTCATAGTAAATGACAGGAGGCTGCTGCATAAGCTTTCCTATGGAGCCCTTGCCTGTAATAGGGCTCCATAGAAAAGCACTAAAATCATCATAGACTCCAATGGAAGTGTACTGGAGTCTATGATATAAGCAATCAAATGATTGCTAGTTATAGTTTCCCATAGGAACTATAAAAAAAGTGTAAATAAAAAATAAAGTTTTAAAAAAAAATAGTTAAACAAATGTAAAAGTTCAAATCACCCTTCTTTCCCGAAAATAAAAATTAAAGTATTAAAAAAATTAAAAATACACATTATGGGTATCACCATGTGCAAAAACAAACACCCATATTATAAAAATATAAAAAATGATTTCCCATACGGAAAACAACTAAACGGAAAAAAAGCGTCAAAATGGCCAATTCTCCATTTTTTGTCGCTTTTTTCCTAAAAAAAAAATTAAATAAAAAGCGATCAAAAAGCCATACACACCCCAGAATGGTATCAATAAAAAGTTCAGATTGCCCCGCAAAAATGAGCCCCCATACAGCTTTGTACACATAAATACCAAAAAGTTATAGGGGTCAAGAAATGACATCATTTTTTAAAACGCAAGAAAAACTATACATATTAGGTATCGCCGGATTCATACTGACCAGTAGAATGAAAGTAACTGGTCATTTTTAATGAACATCGAACGCTGTAAATAAAAAGCCCGTAAAACTGCGGGGTTTTTTTTTGCAATTTCACCCGATTTGGAATTTTTTCCCACTTCCCACTACACTATATGCAATATTAAATGGTGGTGTTGGAAAGTACAACTTGTCCCGCAAAAAAATAGGCCTCATACAGCTATGTGAACAGAAAAATAAAACAGTTATGGCTGTATCAAGGCAGGGAGCGCAAAACGAAAAACGCAAAACCGAAAAAAACCTCAGGAGTAGAAAGGGATAAAAATACACAATACACAGGGTAGTGAAAAATTATCTATGAGGCCGAAAAATGTTAGCCTACAGAAGGGTTTCCAAAAAATGACCCAGAGCCAGAATATAGATAGTAAAAGCACCAGCTATCCGGCTAAAAGTAGTAGTAGTAGTAGGCTGCAGTTGACCCTGCTGGCTTATGAAAGGAGCAACATTATCGTCGAGGAGAAAGAGGATGAGATTGTGGATTGGATGGGACAGTTCTCTTCTCAGTCGCAGCTGGGTGACATGGAGGTGACTTTGGAGTGTGACACTGTGTCGTGGACCCAGGTGTCACAGTGTTCCTCCTGCGCATACTCCTTGCAGCCCCAGAGAAGGCTTTCACTGAAGCCCTCTCAGTCTTTACTACCACCTTTCATTGTTTCATAACGAGCCACTTTGTCTTCTGACAATCAATACTTGTGCATGTCGCAAGGGCAGGCATTCTGACCCTGTCAAGGCATTAATTTTATACACTTAGTCCCCCAACCCACTTTTTAATTTTTGATCCTATAACACTGTGTGCATTTAAATATCAAGGGACTATTTTTGGAAGCTTTGGAATATGAAAAAGCATAACACATATGACGGTGTGGTGTGTTTTTAAACATACTGTATATTAACGCTGTGAAGCTTGTGTTTACCCACAGCTATGTATGTCACTGTCACTTCATTAACTATTGCTGTCATTGCATTCAAGAGCTTGGGGACAGAAGAGGGGAAAGTGCTTTGTGGACTGCTCACCTCTGCAGGTCTTTTTAAACACCTCTTTTGCATCTGGTCCACTTTGGAGATGTTTTGGCTCTATCCTGGGTGATACCAGGTCCAGAAAAAGCTAAAGTGTCAGACTCACATCTTTAGGCTTCCTCTCTCCAGCCCTAGGCTAGGCTGTACTAGCTGGAGTAGACTGGAATGAACTGGCTCTAGAATGTTTTGCCCTCTCCTTATATTGAGAGTGACACCAGCCCCATCTAGTGGTGGCTGTGAAATATGGCCTATAATTATCATGTGCTGACAGAAATACACAGTGAATGCATACATGACATCACAATTATATCTTTACATTGTACAATATATAGGCGACTCTTGGTGTAGGATGCTGCAAATGTATGATGCATTGATTGAGCATGCACAGCAGTTGTGCTGACTCGATCTGCTGACAAAGGTGAAAATGCTGATGGTGGCGTATTAACCCCTTAGATGCTGCTATCAATGCTCACGGCCATATCTAAGGGGTTTATAGAGGGACAGAACTCTGTCTCAGACCACATTGGTTCCCCGCTATGTGACTATGCAGTGCCATTTGCTGTTAAGGCAGCCACCGGCCTTACAAAGGTCACGGGACCTGCTCTGCCCTCAGGCTAGTCTCATAGAAAAAGTGTCAGTGTTAGGCCTCATGCACACGGCCATTGCCAGCCATGTGCTGTATTGTGGCCTGCAAACAGCTGGTCAGCAATATGCGGGCACTTGCCCTGCGCTCCCCACATCATGGATGTGGACCTATTCACTTGAATGGATCCTCAATCCGGAGATGCGGTGTGGAACAGAGGCATGGAACCCCACGGAAGCACTAAGGAGTTTCTGTTCGTACTTCTGCACCGCAAAAAAATAGAACTTGTTCTATTTTTTTGCGATGTGAGCGGTTCATTGACCCATTCAAGTTGAATGGGTCTGGATCCATCGCAGCAGCTGCACAGATGGTGCCCTCAAATTGCGGTCCCCAATGCATGGAATGGCTGAACAACGGCCGCGTGCAAGAAGCCTTATACCTCATTCACACGTCAGTGTTTTGGTCAGTGATTTCCATCAGTGATTTTGAGGCAAAAGCAAGTGCAGCTCTAAACACAGAACAGGTGCAGATCTTTCCCTTATACCTCATGTCTGTGTAGACTCCAACCCTGGTTTTGGCTCACAATCACTAATGGAAATCACTGAGGTGTGAATGAGGCTTAAGGCTGCTTTCACACGAGCTGCGCAGCACCTGTTTAGAGCTTCCAGCACTGCCGGGGTTGCATAGCATTATACTGATATATGATGCTATGTAACCCTTAGACGTCTGGAATGTATTGGATAACACTGACATAATTCTGTCAGTGCAGTACAATACATTTCAGACCTGTAAGGTTTACATAGCATCATAATTTACTATAATGCATTGCGACCCCGGCACTGCTGGAAGTTCAGTAAAAAGTAAAAATGGTGTTTTATAAAAATAAAAAAAATTAAAAGTTCCAAATAAAAAGGTGCTCTTTCCCCTCATCAAGCCATTTACAATTTAAAAAAAAAGAAAAAATTTTAGGTATCGCTACATCCATAATAATTGTCTCTATGAAAAATATGATATAAGCGACCCCGTTAGGAGAATGTTGTAGAAACATAATTAAACGAAATTGGTGCCAGAAAAGAAATTTTTTGGTCACCTCTCAAAAAGTGTAACATCGGGCAATCAAAAATGATGTATCCCAATATGATACTAATAAAAATATGAACTCATCCCATAAAAACGAGCTCTCACCCAAGACCATGGCCAGAAAGATTTTTAAAAATGTTTTTTTTATACGCACTTATATAGCGCTACTATATTCCGCAGCGCTTTACAGACATTAGCATCAGGCTGTCCCCAATGGGTCTCACAATCTATCCCTATCAGCATGTCTTTGCAGTGTGGGAGAAAAACTGAGTACCTGGAGGAAACCCACGTAAAAACGGCGAGAACATACAAACCCCTGAGTCACATGAGTCATTGGTAGGTGGGGCTCACAGCCTCCGCCGTCCTCCCATTGTATGTGTGATTTCACGCTGGAGGTAACTAGAAGTTGGTCGCTGTGTGTCGGCCTGTATGCTCCTTCCGCAATTGCCCATACGGCATAGGTAGGTCCTGTGCCACTCTGAGATACCTTGACGAGGTGCTCGGGCTCCGGTATGCTCTTGATATAAGAATATATTGGCGAAAGTCTCATTTTAACATCAGCGTGAGGGTTTAGCCATATATTATCAATTGCACTGAGCCACCGTACTGCCCATTTTTTTTCAAAAAGTGGTAAAAAATAAAAGAAATCTGTCACTAATTTACCTGTCTGGGCTCCAGTGGCAAGATCTCCAGCTTTGGTGAGACTGCATCGGGAGAGACACGCTGCAAAACCACGCCCCCTGTTAATGTGAGCAACAGGATGCAATGCTCTGTTTTTCACCACAGCGGGCATGTGCTGGAGAAAAACTAGCAGTGCTTGATTATTCAGCTGTTCTGTTCCTGTGTGCTGTGTCTGACTAATGGAGCATTAAGTCATGGACCTATCAAGTTCTGATCCAGGGACTCGATGCTCTATTTAAATCCCTTGCTGGAAATTAACCTTTGTCAGTTATAGATTTACTCCCTTGCTGTGCTTCTGTCTGTGCTTGTTTAGGATTGTTTAGTATATTGACCTCGGCTTGACTTTCCTCTGTCTTGTGATATTTTACCTTGATACCGATCTGACCTTGGTTTTGCTATTCAGACTACCGTCTGTCCTCTGATTTTGTACCATATTGTCCTCCTGGTTTTGACCTATTTTCGAACAACCCCTCTTTGTGCTGTTGCGTCTCTGTGTGTCTTGCACTTAGCAGAACAGGGAACATTGACCAGTTGTAGACTTGCTGCTTAGGGCTTGTACTGCAAGTAGGCAGTTAAAGCAGGCTGGGTTACAGCCTGGGCTCACTCTGTGTGTGTTTCCTGCCTACTGTGCTGACAAAAACTATATAAAATCAGAATAAACTTTAAAGCAGAATAAAGAGAACATGACATTTTCCATTTCACCACCCTGACAGCATACAACTGGCGATTGGCCCCTGACCTCTGTAGGGACAGGAAACTGAGAAATATTAAATTGCCCCTCCCACCACAATTTCTCAGTATTTTCCTGCCTCTACAGTGGCCAGGACAGAGAAAGGTCTCTCTGCATTTACCAGGGTAATGCATTCCTAATTCAGGACCTTCCTTGCATGTCTATTCTAATTCCCTGGAGGTCCTCTGCTCACCAGTGCTGGGTAGCGAGTCCAGTTGGCCTTGTATTCCCTTGATCGGATGCCTGTCCATGTACTTCTGCATACTCTTTTCCCCTGGTGGGTGTGCAGATGTGGGTATATATATAGACCTTATATGATGGGGTTTCTCTCTTACTAATAGGCGTCTTCTGAGCCCCCTTAGAGACCTATCTAAATGCAGTCTTTCTATAAGAAATTACCAAACCAATATACAAAGAACCTCTGTAAGGTATGTATTTCTAACATAGTAACAGAGGAAAAACCATCTATCATGGAAAATTTCAGGTTGATGATTCATGAAGAAGTGAAATCTTCGCTGGCTTCTATGAGAGATGTGAATGCAGGTCCGCAACCTCCTAAACACTAATCGTTGGCAGTTAATTCCTCCTCGGAATCCGATGGTCTAGGGAACGAAGCTTCTTCATCTAAACATCTGAAGGAGAGGTTGTTGAAGAACCAAACAAATTCTATTTCTCAAAGGATGAGATGAATGACCTGTTAAAAGCCGTTAGAGCTACAATGGGCATTGAGTCTTCGCCATTAATAAGAATATTAAAAATATGTTGCTTGATAAATTGTTCAACCCAGAGAAAAGGATGGGAATATCAAGAAAATTGAAGAGCCAGTTATTATTTGATCTGACCGAATCAAAAATATTTGATGAAATCCCCAAAATTGACGCCCAGGTAGCTAAAGTAAATTACAAAAACCTAATTACCCTTTGAGGATTCATCTCGGTTAAAAGAGCCCATGGAAAGGAAAGCAGACAGTCTCCTATGCAAATCATGGGAAGCAGCTATGTTTGGTCTGAAGGCAAACATAGCAGCAACATCAGTAGCCAGATCAATGTATTTTTGGCTATATGAACTAGAAAAGCACCTAAAGACTAAAACACAAAGAGATAGTAGATTCAATACCCTTGCAGAAGTCAGCGACAGCTTTTCTAGCATACAGTACTCTTCAGCAGAAATGGTCAGATTTTCAGCAAAAGATGTGGCACTCTCTAATGTGGCTAGAAGAATGCTAGGAGTTACCACAAGGGTGGATGAGGAAGAGGATTTCTCCTTAATCCTCAAAACAAACTAAATGATAAACAATGACGCCAGGATTAGGGGAACACTGAAGAACTTTTCATTGGGCCCTGAGTATTGTGGAAAAAGGATACAAGATAGAATTCTCTTCTTCTCCCCTCCAAACACCGATCAAAATTGTCCCTAGAAAAAAATCTGGACAGGAATCCAGGACCTTCTAAAGTTAGGGGTAGTAGTTCGGGTTCCACAACCAAAGCAGGGTTATTACTCCAATATTTTTCTTGCAACAAAACCAGATAGTTCTTACCAAACAATGATAAATCTGAAAAATCTAAACAAATACATAGAATAGGTACATTCTCTCAAACCTGGAATTGGGATCTGGCCTGTGTCTTTCCTCTGTTGTAGTTGATCCCTAGAGTAATTCAAAAAGCCCTTCAGGAAAGGCTGACACTCATATTAATAACCCCATTCTGGTTAAAAAGGAGTCAGTTTGTCCTGCTCAAAAGACTCTTCTTTACAAGAATCATGGATTCTTCTCAAAAGGAAGGACATTTTAGTACAAGGTCCCATTACTCATTCCCATTGACTGCATGGATCCTGAGTCCTATAGTCTAAGACGTCAATTGCCAAACTGAGATCTAGCAGAAAAAAATTACATGCACAATTTATCTGAAGGTCTGGAAAAATGATGTTCCTGGTCAGGTGAAGCAGCCTTAAAGGGGTATTCTCATCTTAGACAATGGGGGCATATTGCTAGGATCACCGCTGGGACCCGCACCTATATTCAGAACGGAGCAGGGAGCGCTGCGCCTGGAGGACCCCAGGTTTCCGGGGGTCCGGCCACCACCAGGCGCAGCTCCCCACGCCGCTCATAGAATTGAATGGGAGCCGGGCCGTGCATGCGCGGTGCGCTCCCATTCATTTCTATGGAGCCGACGGAAGTAGCCGAGCCAGTGCTCGGCTATTTTCGGCGGCCCCATAGAAATGAATGGAGGGTGGCTGCGCTTGCGCAGTGCGCCCTCATTCACTTCCGGGGCTCCGTTCTGGAAATAGGTGCGGGTCCCACCGCTGGGACCTGCACCTATAAGACAATGGGGGCATATCCTAGCGATATGCCCCCATTGTCTAAAATGAGAATAACCCTTTAAGTCATTCAAAACCAAAGATCCAGAGAATTTTGGAATTTCTTCAGCAGTGTCTAGACCTAGGTCTTAGACCTTCTACATTAAAAGTACAGATACCGGCACCTGGCGAGTCACAGATAGATAAAAAGGTTTCTCAGGGCAGCCTCTAGGTTAAGACCCTTCATTAGACCACGTGCCCCTTCCTGGGATCTAAACATTGTCCTTACTGGACTTACAAGAAGTCCCTTTGAGCCATTAGACAACAGCTCAGTTAAAGGGGTTATCTGGGCTGTCCTTATTGATGACCTATCCTCAGAATAGGTGATCAATATCAGATTGGCGGAGGGCAGACACCTGGCATCCCCGCCAATCAGCTGTTTGAAGAGAAGGCATGAGCTCTGCCAGCGCTGTCTCCTCTTTGTTGTTTACCTGCTCTCAATCGCATCCGTAGTGGTGAGCAGGTGTAATTACACCCAAGGCATCCCATTCATTTCAATGGGGCAGCTAGTTCCTATACACTTCTATACGAGCAATGCATCTCATTGAAATGTCTGCCCTCCGCCAATCTGATATTGATGACCTATTCTGAGGATAGGTCATCAATATGAACAGCCTGGACAACCCCTTTAACTGAGCTGTTCTCTAATTGCTCAAAGGGACTTCTTGTAATTCCAGCAAGGACAATGTTTAGATCTATCTCTTACTGCCTTTCTAATTGCTATCTCATCAGCAAGAGGACTAGGGGAGATTCAAGCCCTATCAATCAGAGAACCTTATCTCACAGTCCTAGATGATAGGATTACAGAATTCTAAAACTTGACCTGGGGTTTTTAGCCAAGGTGGTAACAGATTTCCATACAAAATTAAGAAATAATTCTACCCTCATTTTGCAATAACCCTAAAAATGCTAGAGAACAAATTTAATTCTTTGATGTAAGGAGAACAGTTCTCAAATACCTAGAAGTTACTAAAAATTTAGACTGGTAGACGATCTTCTAGTTCAATTTGCAGGGAAAAACAGGGAGAATGGTATCCAAGGTGTCCATTGCCAGGTGGATAAGACAAACTTTCTGTAACTGTTATGGGTCTAGATTGTCCTATAAAGATTGAAGGAAATCTGTCCCATGAATTAGCAATATGAAAGTACAACTATTGACTAGTACAGGGTGGCAATATATGGATACAACTACATAAAATCGGAATGGTTGGTGATATTAACTTCCTGTTTGTGGCACATTAGTATATGGGAGCGGGTAAACTTTTCAAGATGAGTGGTGACCATGGCAGCCATTTTGAAGTCGGCCATTTTGCATCCAACTTTAGTTTTTTCAATGGGAAGAGGATCATGTGGCACATCAAACTTATTGAGAATTTCACAAGAAAAACAATGGTGTGCTTGGTTTTAATGTTACTTTATTCTTTCATTAGTTATTTACAAGCTTCTCTTTGTTTACAGCCATTGACATGTCGCAGAGGTTAACACGTGGGAAGCGGATAGAAATTGTGTTGATGTCTGATGAACGCAGTACCCAGGTCATTGCAGCAGATTTCAATGCAAGACACCCTACCAGACCACCCATATCCCATGCTACAGTTAGCAAACTGCTTGCCAAGTTTCGTGAAACTGGTTTAGTGTTGGATTTGCCAAAATGTGGACGCGTGAAAACTGTAACTAATGAAGAAACATCAGTGGCTGTCCTAGCTTCATTCAGCAAGAGCCCACAGCGTAGCACTCGCCGCATGTCACTGGAGAGTGACATCAGTCGAACATCCCTTTGGCGGATATTAGCTACTCACAAATGGCACCCTTACAAACTCCAGCTGCTGCAGCATCTCAATGAGGATGACCCAGATTGGCGCACTGAATTTTCAGAATGGGAAAAACAAAAATTGGAACAGGACCCTCAGTTTACACAGAACATTTTGTTCAGTGATGAGACAAACTTTTATGTGAGTGGTGAAGTTAACAAACAAAACCATCGCTATTGGTCTGACACTAATCCACAATGGATAGATCCTTCCAAGACTGTTGGAACACAAAAACTGATGGTATGGTGTGGTATATGGGGTACAAAAATAGTGGGGCCATTCTTCATCAATGGAAACCTCAAGACCACTGGATATGTGAAATTTCTACATGATGATGTGTTTCCCTCTTTATGCACTGCAGCTGGCCCGGTCCCTGAGTTTTTCCAGCAAGATGGTGCATCACCACATTATGGGTGTCAGGTTCCAGCATTCCTAGATGAACAATTTCCTGGAAAGTGGATTAGTCGTCGTGGGCCAGTTTATTTTTAGGGTCATCTGAAGGAAATTGTCTATGCTGTGAAGATATGAGATGTGCAGCACCTGAAACTATGGATACTTGAAGCCTGTGCTAGCATTTCTTCTGCAGATCTGGAGGAGAGATCTGCTGCTTCCTCTGGTAGGCAGGCAAATAGTGATGATGAGAGTTGCACAGGAGCTGGTGTTGCAAGCAGTCAGGCACGTGGCCCTGAGACTGGTGAGGGTGACATCAGTGACATGCAGACAGTAGTGGACAATGAAGTGGCCTATGAGCACCTAAAACTGATACGATGTGCAGATCTCATAATCTTTATTACCCTCACCACTCTGTGACTGGGCCACTGTGTTGACTCCTCATGCTATTGCCACCAACACCACTCTGTGCTCCTGGCCAAGTTGCTAGTACTACAGTCCCTCCATCCCTCCCTTTCCATGTGGTGGACTCTGCACCTTTCAGAGAAATGATGGCTTGTGCCGAGCCAAGGTGGAGAGTCCCTGCACACGTATGTTGATCAGAAGGTGGGCCAGTCCTTGAGCCTGTTGATGTCTGCTAAGGTTCACAGCAGCACTAACGTGTGGAGCTGTAACTACTGTCAAGGACAATATATGTCCTTTGTGACCCACTGGGTAAATGTGATTCCTGCCCAGCCAAACCAGCAACCTAGCTAGGTGATGGCACTACTGACTCCACGTTCTCAAGCTGTGGGTCCAGCGCCAATACCCTATGCTGCCTCCTCATCCTCCACCTTGTCCACAACCTCCACTGCAGGCATAATTCGGAGTGCTCCTCCAGCATACTGTATGTGCACGGCACATTGGTGTTACACTGTTCTGTACCATGTTTGTCTGGGTGAACTTAGTCACACAAGGGAGGAACTGCTCTGCGTCCTCTATCAAGAAATTGAATCCTGGCTGTCTCTTCACCAACTTAAGATCAGAACCATGGCCACCGACAATGGGAAGAACATTGGGGGGAATTTATCATTAGGAGAATATTTGAAGTCAGTTTTGCTTCAGTCTGTGTTGGAGTACTTTGTGCCACATTTATCAAATGTCACAGGTTGTTTGATAAATGTGGCTTGTCCTTAAACCTAACACTTCTGTCTAGAGAAGCCACTCCACTTTTCCTACTCCACCCTCCTCCTGGAGTGAGATTGCGACTATTTTGCGACTTTTTTAAAAAGTCGCAATGATAAATTTGGAGTGAAACTCATTAACATAGCTAACCACACCCACTTTTCCACCCATATTACAAAACTGGAGTGAGTGAAGTACACATGCAAAAAGTCGCAAAATTTTGCGCAAAAAAGTCGCAAAAGCCCTATTTTGCGACTTTATGGTGCCAGAATTCTGGAGTGATGGTATGATAAATCAGGGCCATTGTGTTGGTGCAGTGTCAAGGAGAGCTGAGCCATGTGCTCTGCATGGTACACATGTTTAATCTGGTTGTAAATCGGTTCCTGAAGTCTTCAACCCATCTGCAAGACATCCTAAAAATGGCCAGGAAACTGTGCATGCACTTCAGCCACTCTTACATTGCAAAGCACACCCTTCTTGAGCTGCAAAGGCAGAATGGCATTCTGCAAAATCGCCTATGTGACATCGACACCCATTGGAACTCCACCCTCCACATGTTGGATTAACTGTATGAGCAGAGTAAGATCATAAACAATTTCTTGATGATGCAGGTGGACATTAGCACTCCCCTGTGTAACTTTGACAATAGCCAGTGGCAGCTCATGCGTAACACCTGCCGTTTGCTCAGGCCCTTTGAGAAGGCTACTTTATTTGTCAGTCGCCAGGACTACGGGATGAGAAACATCATTCCACTGCTTCATGTCCTGGAACAGATGCTACTAAATCTGGCCAGGGGATAGGAGATGTGGAGCTTACATCTCATGTCCACTTGAGCCTTTTGGGGTGTGAACTGGAAGAGGAGGACATTCACACACAAGCAATGTATACAGAAGTGGGTGGTTTTTCTGCACAAGTGACAGGAGAAGAGGAGCAGGAGGAACTAGAGGGCAATGAGGAAGACCAGACAGATGACCCGACACTCCGTGGCAGTATGCAGTGGAGATGGATGCAGGGAGTCCCTCCGAGTCCCTTGCGCAAATGGCCCGATGCATGCTCGGTTGCTTGCGTAGTGACAGGCGAATTATCACAATTCAGCAGAGAGATGACTACTGGCTCTCAACCATGTTAGACCCTTGCTACTGGTCCAGAATGGGGTCCTTTTTAAAACCTGCTGAAAGGGAGGATAAACTGAACTACTATCGAGACATCCTATGTATTCTATTGGCAGCTGCCTATCTGCACCATCGCCCATCCTCACAAAGGTCTGACCGAGAGGGCCTGCTGCGTTCACATTCCACTGCCATAACTGATGGAAGGGGGTGTGGGGGCATGAGCTGTACCAGCTTTATCAGCAGCAACTTAAATTTAGAGTCTCTGATAAGCACTTTTCTTCACCCGCCTAGTGATGAAACCACCCACCAGCAGCAGCAGCAAGAAATGGAGCAGAACCTGAACTAGCAGGTGACTGGGCCACTGTGTTAACTCCTCATGCTGTTGCCACCCTCACCACCCTGTGACTGGGCCACTGTGTTAACTCCTCATGCTGTTGCCACCTCACCAGTCTGTCATTGGGCTACTGTGTTGACTCTTCATGCTGTTGCCACCCTCCCCACTCATTAACAGGGCCACTATTGTTTCTATTTGGCCTTTTTGAGATCACTACTTATTTTACCCTTCTTCTGATCTGTCAGAAGGATGGAAAAATGAGAAACACTCCGGATCCTGTCTTTGGAGCATCCATAAGGCCTGTATCACATGGTCCCTATTTAGTAGCAGGATATGCTCATGATTTGGAAGCCAAAAGCAGGAGTTAGTACAAAACACAGAAGACATGCAAACTTTCCAATCACGTGTCATCTCTGTTTTGGATCCACTCCTTTTTTTTTTGGCCTTAGCAATACTGATGGAAATGCAGACCATGTGAAGGGGGTGCTCAAAAGACAGGATCTGTTTTTTTGGGTTTTGCTTATGATGGATGAGAGGAAGAGCAAAATAAACAGTGATGTCAACACAAACTTACTGCTGACACCCTGTCCACTCAGTCATGGGTGAAGGACTTTGTTTCTGTCCTGCATAACGGAAACCAGATGGATCGGTTATACTTATCCATAGACTATTAGGAAGGAGCAAAATGGAATGCCTCTTAAAGGCTTCCGTTTTGCATTCCGTCTGGCCATTTCATTATATTCCATTATAAACTGAACCTATAATGAAATGGCATAACGCTAGTGTGAACCCACCCTAAACAGTGATGTGAATGCACCCTAAAAGCTAAACTGGCATCCTATGGAATTAACCCTAGTGGTTGTTGGGGATGAGTGCCTATACTGCATCCGCTGACTCCATTGTTGTACAACCATTCCTGTGCCTACAGTCCACTGAGTGAGAAAAGCACATTACAAACATTTTACCTGAGGATATCCATAGATCCCGGTTATCTCAGCTATAGACAAACTGGATGAAGACATCAAGTGTCCAATAAAAGCCACCACTTTGTTCTTCTCATCACAGCTGTAGTTGGGGACGGCTTCTTCTCGTCCTGACAGTATACTCAGTACACTCTGTACAGCTTTATGTTCTACCACACCGGAGTCATAGATCTTGTATCCCAGAGTGATATTAGGTAAGAGGTCAGATCTTCTGTTTATTTCTTCTATGGTGAACATGAAGACCAGGAGATGTCTCACTAAATGAAGAGATGGTCTAGAAAATATATGAACATAATTACAGTAGAATATTGATCATGTACCTGTATACAAAAGTCGTGGATAATAGTTTTCTTTTCCATACTTCATATTTCCATATACAAAATTGTAAGACATACGGTAGGTCTATGAAAAGAGTGAGGATAGATTTATAAAACACTCTTTCAGGAGCAGATAGACATTAGTAAATTTAGCACTGCCTCATTGGAAAATAAATTCAACTGTTCACTTCTTCTGAAACAATATAAATTAGTGACCACTAACATAAATGCATGATTTGCACTATATGCTCAGTGGTTTTACCAAGATTTAATTGTATCTACATTAAGGATGAGTGAATTGATTCTAAACTAATCAGATTTGTTTCAAACTTCACAAAAATGTCTCCGCCAAATAAATCTGAAACTGTTCAAATTTGCTTTAAATGAACTGAATAAAAACAGCACCCAATGGCATTTTACTGCTAGTTTTGGTGGGGGGAAACATGGGGAAGGAGGAAGATCACACAGGAAGAAGTTGGGAAGAGCTTGCCCTAATTGTCTCATAAGTTAAAAGACAGCCTCGTCAGCCATTTAGGGGGGCAGTAGGCAGGGAGATGCCTATGTTGAACCAGCAGAAGCCATAATGTGCTCGGCTTTCCATCTGGAAGAAGCGTGTCTGCAGTGTGTGCCAAAAAGTGTGCTATAAAACAATTACAGTGTATACAGAGTCAAAAGGAAAAATTGTAGTGTGATAGCGACACTATAGGGAAAGATTAGAGAGATATAATTGAGTAAATGTTAGGAGATATGATCAGGAAAACCTTAGATGTGGTTAGGGGGTGGTCACACTGTGCTTGCAACTCAGCCTAGCAGTCCTGCATTACAAAACCAACCCCCTGCAAAAAAAGCAAAAACAAAACAAAAATATTTTTTTATATAAACATTCAAATATTTTTTTCCAAAACCTAATGTTTCTGGAGTTCATCATTGCCAGCACAGCAGCCCAGTAGCATTCTGCTGCAAACACTGAGCAATTGCATATTTTTTCAGAGCATTTTATCCATTTTATTAAGCATGATGCTTTAAAGCAAAAGCATTTTACAGCAATACAACCCCTGGCAAAAATTATGGAATCACCGGTCTCTGAGGATGTTCCTTCAGTTGTTTGTTGAAAAAAACAACAGATCACAGATATGACAAAAAACTAAAGGCATTTCAAATGGCAACTTTCTGGCTTTAAGAAATACTAAAAGAAATCAAGAAAAATAATTGTGGTAGCCAGTAACAGTTACATTTTTAGAACAAGCACAGGGAATAAAATATGAAATCACTCAATTCTGAGGAAAAAAATATGGAATCACCCAGCAAATTTTCATTACAAACAATAACACCTGCATCAGATTAAATCTGCTCGTTAGTATCCAGGTAAAAAGGAGTCATCACACCTTGGAGAGCTGTTGCAACAAGTGGACTGACATGAATCATGGCTCCAACACCAGAGATGTCAATTGAAAAAAAGGAGAGGATTATCAAACTCCTTAAAGAGGGTAAATCATCACGCAGTGTTGCACAAGATGTTGGTTGTTCACAGTCAGCTGTGTCTAAAACCTGGACCAAGTACAAACAACATGGGAAGGTGGTTAAAGGCAAGCATACTGGTAGACCAAGGAAGACATCAAAGCGTCAAGACAGAAAACTTAAAGCAATATGCCTTGAAAACAGAAAATGTACAACAAAACAAATGAGGAACAAATGGGAGGAAACTGGAGTCAACAACTATGGCAGAACTGTAAGAAACCGCCTAAAGGATATGGGATTTACATACAGAAAAGCTAAAAGAATGCATCACTAACACCTAAATAGAAAAAAACAAGGTTACAATGGGCTAAGGAAAGGCAATCGTGGACTGTGGATGACTGGATGAAAGTCATATTCAGTGATGAATATCGAATCTGCATTGGGCAAGGTGATGATGCTATAACTTTTGTTTGGTGCCGTTTCAAAGAGATTTATGCAGACGACTGTCTGAAGAAAACATGCAAATTTCCACACTCACTGATGATATGGGGCTGCATGTCAGATAAAAGCACTGGGGAGATGGCTGTCATTACATCTTCAATAAATGTACAGGTTTAAATTGACATTTTGGACACTTTTCTTATCCCATTTATCGAAAGGATGTTTGGGGATGATGAGATGAGATGATAATGCATCTTGCCATAGAGCAAAAACTGTGAAAACATTCCTTGAAGAAAGACATATAAGGTTAATGTCATGGCCTGCAAACAGTCTGGATCTCAATCCAATTGTAAATCTGTGGTGGAAGTTAAAGAAAATGGTCCATGACAAGGCTCCAACCTGCAAAGCTGATCTGGCAACAGCAATCAGAGAAAGCTGGAGCCAGATTGTTGAAGAGTACTGTTTGTCACTCATTAAGTCAATGCCTCAGAGACTGCAAGCAGTTATAAAAGCCAGAGGTGGTGCAACAAAGTACTAATGAGTGTTATTTTGTTTGTTTTTCATGATTCCATAATTTTTTCCTCAGAATTGAGTGATTCCATAATTTATTCCCTGTGCTTGTTCTAAAAATGTAGCTGTTACTGGCTACCACAATTATTTTTCTTGATTTCTTTTAGTATTTTTTAAAGCCAGAAAGTTGCCATTTGAAATGCCTTTAGTTTTTTTGTTATGTCTGTGATCTGTTATTTTTTCTCAACAAAATTAAACAACTGAAGAAACATCCTCAGAGACTAGTGATTCCATAATTTTTGCTAGGGGTTGTAATGCAATTTTTACACCAATAATATTAAACGCATAGTTCCAAGACATTTCAAAGCAAACATTACATTGTTGTATTCATGTTAAAATATAAATGATTGCACCAGAACATGCATTTCTCATAGACATCTTTAGTATAATAATGTCATTGTTCAACATGTGAGATTAAAAGCATAGTTCAAAGACATTTTGCTGCAAAAATTACTTTTTTCTCTCACCATTAACAAAAACACCAGAGATCAGACTATGTTTTGCATAGACATTTTTAGTACTATAATTTAATTGTTGAACATAAGGGGATATATTGCAACCAGTGACAAATTTAGAAGTAGGTATTAGGTCCTTAAAAATTATTTTAGGGATTTAGGTAAGCTCAGGACAAGAACCTCAAAAGTAGCATTTTCTGAAATACTGCCACACCAGAAACGCAGAAAGAGATTAGGGCTCAAGAACTGGTGTAGGAAGGAGGGGTTTGGGTTCCTTGATAACTGGGCCGACTTATCTGTCAGTTACAGGCTATATCATAGGGTTGGGCTGCACTTCAGTGGGGAAGGTGGTGCTATGTTGGGGCAGAAGATGGCTAGAAGGTTGGAGGAGTGTTTAAACTAGGGATTTGGGGGATAATAATTATATTATAGAAGGGAAAGACACTCTGGCAAGATATAAGTGAGGGAAATGAACATGTGGAGTCACTGTGGGTAGAAATAAATGGAGGCAAAAACAATAATAAAATGCTGTTTATTATAAGCCACCTAATATACAGAAAATCTACTACTAAACGAAATGGGCAAGGCAGCAAATCATAATGAGGTCATTATTATGGAGGACTTCAACTACCCAGATATATACTGGAAAACTGAGACCTGCAGAGGAGAGTATATATATATATATATATATATATATATATATATATATATATATATCTGAGGACCGTAGACTGTATATATACTACAGAGGCCAGTATAATATATTGGCATTATCTTGATGAGCTTCAAGAGGTAGTCACCTGAAATGGTATTCCAACAGTCTTGAAGGAGTTCCCAGAGATACTTAGCACTTGTTGGCCTTTTTGCCTTCACTCTGCGGTCCAGCTCACCCCAAACCATCTCGACTGGGTTCAGGTCTGGTGACTGTGGAGGCCAGGTCATCTGGCATAGCACCCCATCACTCTCCTTCTTGGTCAAATAGCCCTTACACAGCCTGGAGGTGTGTTTGGGGTCATTGTCCTGTTGATAAATAAATGATGGTCCAATTAAACACAAACCGGATGGAATAGCATGCCGCTGCAAGATACTGTGGTAGCCATGCTGGTTCAGTATGCCTTCAATTTTGAATAAATCCCCAACAGTGTCACCAGCAAAGGACCCCCACACCATCACACCTCCTCCTCCATGCTTCACGGTGGGAACCAGGCATGTAGAGTCCATCCATTCACCTTTTCTGCGTCACACAAAGACACGGTGGTTGGAACCAAAGATCTCAAATTTGGACTCATCAGACCAAAGCACAGATTTCCACTCGTCTAATGTCCATTCCTTGTGTTCTTTAGCCCAAACAAGTCTCTTCTGCTTGTTGTCTGTCCTTAGCAGTGGTTTCCTAGCAGCTATTTTACCATGAAGGCCTGCTACACAGAGTCTCCTCTTAACAGTTGTTGTAGAGATGTGTCTGCTGCTAGAACTCTGTGTGGCATTGACCTGGCCTCTAATCTGAGCTGCTGTTAAACTGTGATTTCTGAGGCTAATGACTCAGATGAACCTATTCTCCGCAGAAGAGGTGACGACTCTTGGTTTTCCTTTCCTGGGGCGGTCCTCATGTCAGCCAGTTTCTTTGTAGCGCTTGATGGTTTTTGCGACTGCACTTGGGGACACTTTCAAAGTTTTCCCAATTTTTCGGACTGACTGACCTTCATTTCTTAAAGTAATGATGGCCACTTGTTTTTCTTTACTTAGCTGCTTTTTTCTTGCCATAATACAAATTCTAACAGTCTATTCTATCCACCTGACTTCTGCCCAGCACAACTCATGGTCCCAACCCCATTTATAAGGCAAGAAATCCCACTTATTAAACCTGACAGGGCACACCTGTGAAGTGAAAACCATTTCTGGTGACTACCTCTTGAAGCTCATCAAGAGAATGCCAAGAGTGTGCAAAGCAGTAATCAAAGCAAAAGGTGGCTACTTTGAAGAACCTAGAATATAAGACATATTTTCAGTTGTTTCACACTTTTTTGTTAAGTATATAATTCCACATGTGTTAATTCATAGTTTTGATTAGAGATGAGCGAGCATACTCGTCCGAGCTTGGTGCTCGTTCGAGTATTACGGTACTCGTAAGTGCTCGCTGCCCGGACTAGTATCTCGCCATGCTCGAGGAAATGGCAACTTCCGCATTGTGCATTTTTGGCGCCTATAAACTCAGCCAATCACAAGCCAGGAGACTCTGCGGTACACCCAGCATCACGTGGGGCCCTTACATGTCGATAGCAGGGGTTGGCTGGCCTGATCAGGTGACCCTGGAATATACTAGTGACTGCCCGCGGTGCTCGACTCAGATGCTGTCTGGATGTCGTTAGGGATAGAGCTGCTGCGTTTCAGGGATAGTGTTAGGGCCTGCATTTAGTTCTTTGTTAGGCAGGAGTGATCTCACAAGAACCCAACAGCCCTTCTAAGGGCTACAAGAAATTTTTTTTTTGTCTCCTGGCTTGGCTGGCTGGCACTAGTAGTGCAGCTATCGCCATATATAACCCTTTTTTTTTAATTGTTATTTCTCAGTGATACAAATCCATTTCATACAGCAGTGTGGAACCATTCTGTGTGTCACAGTTCAGCTGTCCACTCACTACAATCCGTATTTTCTGTCCAGGTGACACATTCTGTACGTCACTTTATTAAACAAGGTCTTTTGCTCTCACTCATACAGCTCGATCACAAAAATCTCTGTGCGACATTTGTCTGGGTTGCAGTCAAAATAGCCACCGTCTGCAGGGGCTGAGTTAGGTCTCTGATAGTTTCTACATGTCACGTTAAAAAAAAAAAAAAAAACTAAAATAAAAATATAAAAAAAAATATATGAAAAAAATAGTTTTTTTGTTGTTTTAGCTCAGTGATACAAATCCATTTCACACAGCTGCGTGGAACCATTCTGTGTGTCACAGTTCAGCTGTCCACTCACTACAATCTGTATTTTCTGTCAAGGTGACACATTCTGTACGTCACTTTATTAAACAAGGTCTATTACTCTCACTTATACAGCTAGATTACAAAAATCTCTGTGCGACATTTGTCTGGGTTGCAACTAAGCAGACCAAGTCTGCCTAATCTAATAGTTTCAGTGTAATTGCTCCATACTGCACGGTACGTAATAACATACGTAATTTTGATCTAACTTATCCACCTATATATTCACTTGTTCAGACTGAACAAGTTAGTGGGTTTCAGTACAGCAGGCCCATTTATTTTATTTTTTTATATAATACACTTACATACAAAAAATGTTGAACCCCAGGGCTAAGGGTCGAGGACGAGGGCGTGGGCATTCAATTACTGCAGGGGGCAGAGGCCATGGTCCTGGGCAGGGTGAGACAGTACCTGCTGATGAGGGAGCAGGGGAACGCCGCAGAGCTACACTCCCTAGCTTCATGTCTCAACTTACAGGGACATGTGGTAGAGGACTGTTGGAACCACAACAGTGCAAACAGCTGATGTCGTGGAATGCGGACAATGCTTCAAGTAATTTGTCCACCAGTCAGTCTTCCACGCAGTCCACCCACGTTACCCAAGGGAGCACTCCTCTGGCTCCTCCACCTCAACCTCCTTCCCACCAGTCTGCCCCCTCCCAAGAAAATTTGGAATGCGATCCGACATACTCTCAGGAACTGTTTTCTGGACCCTTCCCAGAGTCACAAACCACTTCTCAGGTTGCTGCTGACCTCGTTCCCGAAGCCCAAGTTTTCCAACTGTCGCAGTCTGTGGGTGATGATGATGATGATGACAATGTTGACTTAGTGGAAGAAGTTTGTAAAGAGGTGTCGGACGATGAGGAGACACGGTTGTCAGACAGTGTTGAAGTTGTTGTCAAGGCAGGAAGTCCGAGGGGGGAGCAGACTGAGGAATCGGAGGATGACGAGGTGACTGACCCAAGCTGGGTTGATATGCCGAGTAAAGACAGTGCTTCTGAGGCGGAGGCGAGTGCTGCACCAGAACAGGTTGGAAGAGGCAGTGGTGAGGCCAGAGGGAGAAGCAGGGCCAGAGCTGGTGCATCAGCAGCAACTGTTTCACATAGTGAAGCTCCCGTGGCGAGGCCTAGATGTTCGCAAGTCTGGAGGTTCTTTAAAGAAAGTGAGGATGACCGACGGACTGTGGTGTGCAACCTGTGCCACACCAGGATCAGCAGGGGTGCCACCACTACTAGCCTAACCACCACCAGCATGCGCAGGCATATGAGTGCTTAACACCCCACTCAATGGAACCAAGGCCGTTCACCACCTTCTGCGGGTCACACCACTGCTCCTTCCCCTGTGTCACTCGCTGCCTCTGCTAGTCAACACCCTGCCCAGGCCCCCTGCACAAGCGCCTCCCACCGGAAAACCACACCTTCGCCTCCACGATCCTCCACAGTGTCCACCAATGTGTCCCAGCGCAGCGTTCAGCTGTCTTTACAGCAGACGCTGGAGCGCAAGAGGAAATACAGTTCCACCCACCCACATGCCCAAGCCCTCAACGTCCACATCTCCAAATTGCTGACCCTGGAGATGCTGCCCTATAGGCTGGTAGAGACCGAGGCCTTTCGCAATCTCATGGCGGTGGCTGCCCCTCGGTATTCGGTCCCCAGCCACCACTATTTTTCCCGATGTGCCGTCCCATCCTTACACCAGCACGTGTCACAGAACATCATCCGTGCCCTGACCAACTCTGTTTCTGAGAAGGTCCACCTAACCACGGACACGTGGACAAGTGCTGCCGGGCAGGGACACTATATCTCACTGACAGCACATTGGGTTAACTTGGTGGAGGCTGGGACCGAGACTGACCCTGGGGCCGCTCATGTACTGCCCACACCGAGGATTGCGGGGACTACCTTAGTCACGGTCTCTCAGACGTACTATGCCTTCTCCTCCAACCCCTCCTCCTCCCCTGAATTACCATCCGTGGGCACGGCGCCTTCAGTCGGTAGCTCTAGGCGCAGCAGCAGTGCCGTGGGTAAGCGCCAGCAGGCGGTGCTCAAACTGCTGAGCTTAGGTGACAAAAGGCACACCGCCCAAGAGCTGTTACAGGGCATCACGGCGCAGACCGATGTGTGGCTGGCACCGCTGAACCTCACGTCAGGCATGGTTGTGTGTGACAACGGGCGTAACCTGGTGCCGGCTCTGCAACTCGGCGGACTGACACATGTGCCATGCCTGGCCCACGTGTTCAATCTAATAGTTCAGCGGTTCCTCAAGATATACCTCAATCTTTCTGATTTGGTCACCAAGGTGCGCCGCATTTCCACAAGTCGACCACAGATGCTGCCACTCTCAGGGCAGCGCAGCGACGCCTACAACTGCCCACTCACCGACTGTTGTGTGACGTGCCCAAGAGATTGAATTCGACATTAAACATGTTATCCAGAGTTTACCAGCAGCGCAGAGCGATTGTAGACTGCCAGATGTCAACTTCCACCAGAACTGGTAGTCAGGTCAGTCAGATTCCTCAAGTCTACAATGAGGAGTGGACGTGGATGTCTGATATCTGCCAGGTGTTGAGCAACTTTGAGGAGTCAACACAGATGGTCAGCGGCGATGCCGCCATTATCAGCCTCACCATCCCGCTGCTTTGCCTGTTGAAAAACTCACTGCTCAGCATCAAGTCGGATGCTTTGCGCTTGTCACAAGAGATGGTGGAGGAAGATACATCGCTTGATAGCCAGAACACCCTCTGGTCTGTTTCTCAGCGCGTATCGGAGGAGGGGGATGAGGATGAGGAAGAAGAGGAGGAGAATGTCGGCGAGACAGAAGAGGGTACCAGTGCTCAGTCCTTAACTCTTGAGCGTGTATGGGCTGAAGAGGAGGAGGAGGAGGAAATGGAGAGTCAGGCCAGTGAGGAGAGGGAATTCTTGCGTGTTGGGACTCTGGCGCACATGGCAGACTTCATGTTAGGCTGCCTATCCCGTGACCCTTGCGTTAGAACAATTTTTTCAAACACCGATTACTGGATGTTCACTCTCCTGGGCCCATGGTGCAAGCAGAACCTTTCCACTCTCATCCCTGCAGAGGAAAGGAGTATGAGAGTGAATAGATATCAACAGGCCCTGGTGCACAAGCTGAAACAATCCTTCCCATCTGACGCCGCTAGCCTGCAGCGGGAGAGAGGAGGCGAGCAGGCAGCTTGTCCAGCACTGGCAGAGAAACGCTCTCCAAGGCCTTTGCCAGTTTTATGTCACCCCAGCAAGACACAGTCACCTGTCCCCAGTCTAGGCTGAGTAGGGGGGAGCTGTACAGAAACATGGTGAGGGAGTACCTAGCTGACCATACCAACGTCCGTAGCGATCACTCTGCTCCATACAACTACTGGGTTTCAAAGCTGGACACGTGGCCTGAAGTAGCGCTGTACGCCTTGGAGGTGCTGGCCTGCCCTGCCGCTAGCGTGCTGTCAGAGCGGGTATTCAGTGCAGCTGGTGGCGTCATCACCGATAAGCGTACACGCCTGTCAACTGACAGCGCTGACAGGCTGACTCTTATTAAAATGAACAAAGCCTGGATTTCACCGGAATTCAAATCTCCTCCGAGGGACAGCAGCTAAAGATTTACATTATGTATCTGATTCCTCTTCTCTACTCCTCCTCCTACTCCTCCTACTCCTCCTTGTCGTCTTTGCCTAACGCTGACCAAAAAAACCCCATTTTTTAGAGGTCCAACTTGCACTTTTTTACCACACTTTTTCAGGAGGGACCCCTAGAGGCCCTCTCTCCAAACAATTTTTCCAGAGGTCCACCTACAGGCCCTCTCTCCAAACAATTTTTCCAGAGGTCCACCTACAGGCCCTCTCTCCAAACAATTTTTCCGGAGGTCCACCTACAGGCCCTCTCTCCAAACAATTTTTCCGGAGGTCCACCTACAGGCCCTCTCTCCAAACAATTTTTCCAGTGGTCCACCTACAGGCCCTCTCTCCAAACAATTTTTCAGGAGGTCTACCTACAGGCCCTCTCTCCAAACAATTTTTCCGGAGGTCCACCTACAGGCCCTCTCTCCAAACAATTTTTCTGGAGGTCCACCTACAGGCCCTCTCTCCAAACAATTTACGTCTTTTTCCTATCTTTCTCTTTCTGCAAACTATTTTTCCGGATAGCTGCCATATACGGTATTAAACTGAGAAGAATACATAGAACACATGCCACACTTGATCAAGTTCATAATTGACAATTGTACTGGTTGATACTAAATTTTTAAGTTGGGGTCCTGCGTCATCATTCTAACTACATCCGGCTGTTTTCACCACCACACACGTTAGCCCAGGGGGCACTCCTCTGGCTCTCCCAGCTCAACCTCCTTCCCCCAGCCTGCCCCCCACCTACAGGCCCTCTCTCCAAACAATTTTTCTGGAGGTCCACCTACAGGCCCTCTCTCCAAACAATTTACGTTTTTTTCCTATCTTTCTCTCTCTCCAAACTATTTTTCCGGATAGCTGCCATATACGGTACTAAACTGAGAAGAATACATAGAACACTTGCCACACTTGATCAAGTTCATAATTGACAATTGTACCGGTTGATACTAAATTTTTAAGTTGGGGTCCTGAGTCGTCATTCTAACTACATCCGGCTGTTGTCACCACCACACACGCTAGCCCAGGGGGAACTCCTCTGGCTCTCCCAGGTTAACCTCCTTCCCCCAGCCTGCCCCCCACCTACAGGCCCTCTCTCCAAACAATTTTTCCGGAGGTCAACCTACAGGCCCTCTCTCCAAACAATTTACTTCTTTTTCCTATCTTTCTCTCTCTCCAAACTATTTTTCCGGATAGCTGCCATATACGGTATTAAACTGAGAAGAATACATAGAACACATGGCACACTTGATCAAGTTCATAATTGACAATTGTACCGGTTGATACTAAATTTTTAAGTTGGGGTCCTGTGTCCTCATTCTAACTACATCCGGCTGTTGTCACCACCACACACGCTAGCCCAGGGGGCACTCCTCTGGCTCTCCCAGCTCAACCTCTTTCCCCCCAGCCTGCCCCCCACCTACAGGCCCTCTCTCCAAACAATTTACGTCTTTTTCCTCTCTTTCTCTCTCTCCAAACTATTTTTCCGGATAGGTGCCATATACGGTATTAAACTGAGTAGTATACATAGAACACATACCACACTTGTTCGAGCTCATAGTTGACTACTGTACCGGTTGATGCAAAATTTTTAAGTTGGGGTCCTGCGTCGTCATTCGAACTCCATCCGGCTGTTGTCACCAACACACACGCTAGCCCAGGGGGCACTCCTCTGGCTCTTCCAGCTCAACCTCCTTCCCCCCAGCCTGCCCCCCACCTACAGGCCCTCTCTCCAAACAATTTACCCGGCTAGGGGACGTATTAGATATTATACTGATTTTTGTTGGTTCCTCTTTTAATTGGCTCCTGACCTGTGATAGGCAGAGCATAGACACGTCCCCTTAGCTGCAGTAGAAAAGACACTCCCCTGGCCAGAGCAAGCTCTTTTTCCTTTTCCGTGTTCAAAAAATCCATGAAATATATGGTCCCAAGATAGGGAACATATACAATTTTAAACTGAGAAGAATCGATACCACACATGCCCCACTAGGAAAATTTGGGGTAATGGTGGGATTAGGCAGCCTCAGAGGCATCTATGCATGCTGCCCCTGCTGTTTCCTGTCCATTTCCGTGGTGTTTCCATCATTTTCTGAGGTTTCCAGGTTTTCACCCAGCCTTCCCTAGGCAGAGCCTTGGTCCCCTGCAAAAATGATCGAGTCTCCCATTGACTTCAATGGGGTTTGTTATTCGAAACGAGCACCCGAGCATCGGGAAAAGTTTGACTCGAATAACGAGCACCCGAGCATTTTAGTGCTCACTCATCTCTAGTTTTGATGCCTTCGGTGTGAATCTACAATTTTCATAGTCATGAAAATACAGAAAACTTTTTGAATGAGAAGGTGTGTCTAAACTTTTGGTCTGTACTGTACATATACAGAACAGTATAGTGTACAGAGCCCTGTGTCAACATATGCAGGGTCACCATAAAGTGACCTGCGAGAACCGTGGCTCCGAGGTTCAGCCTGCCGCAGCAACCGCTGGATCACCCAGTAGCACGCACCTAATTTCAGGCAGTCAAGGCTCCACCACCTCAGCCAAAGGGAGCTGTCTTTATTTCCCATCATCTTCTGGTTCTGTTGCTCGTGCTCCTCCTCCTACTCAGTCAGTCAGTCATTCTTTCAGCAATCGATCACCGAAGTGATTGCCAAGAGACAACAGTATGCATGCACTCATCCAACGGCGCAGAAGCTGAACATGTTCCTGGCCAAGTTGCTGGTGCTGCAGTCCTTCCCTTTCCAAGTGATGGGCTCTGCATCTTTCAGAGAAATGATGGCTTGTGCCGAGCCAAGGTGGAGAGTTCCCAAGTCGTCATTTCTTTGCCAGAAAGGCAGTACCAGCCCTGCACACATATGTAGAACAGAAGGTGGGCCAGTGCTTGAGCCTGTTGGCGTCTGCCAAAGTGCACGGCATCACCGACGTGTGGAGCTGTAACTACGGTAAGGGATAATAAATGTCCTTTATGGCCCACTGGGTAAATGTGGTTCCTCCACAGCCACACCAGCAACTAAGCCAGGTGACAGCACTTCTGCCTCCACGTTCTCACGCCATTGGTCCTGCGACAATGTCCCCTCTGCATCCTCACCCTCCACCATGTCCTCAGCCTCCACTCCAGGGACAATTCACAGTGCTCCTCTAGCATACCACATGTGCAGGGCACGGGGGTGTCACGCTTTTCTGCACCTCATTTGCCAGGCGAACGGAGTCACACAGGGGAGGAACTGCTCTGCGTCATTCATCAAGAAATCGAATCCTGGCTTTCTCCCCAACAACACCATGGTGACTGACAACGGGAAGAACATGGTCTCTGCGCTGCGCCAAGGAGGCCTGCATGGCGCACGTGTTCAATATGGTTGTCAAGTGGTTCCTGAAGTTTTCCACCCATCTGCAAGACATCCTAAAAACGGCCAGGAAATGTTGCATGTACTTCAGCCACTCGTACAATGCAAAGCATGCCCTCCTTGAGCTGCAGCGGCAGAATGGCATCCCCCAGCATAGACCAGGGCTGCCCCCCTTCCATACCAGCACATATTTCTCACATCCAGGCCCTCCCAGGTGACGTCTCCTCTGATGTAGAGGAGACAACTTCTTTCAGCCACGCCTTATCTCTGCAGAGTGACTTAGCTTCCTCAAATTTCTATCATCATCCCGCAACCGGGAGTCCCCACAGTGTTATCCTGTTGCTCACTGTGCCCCAATACCCTCAAATACTATCCTGAAGAAAAGTCAGTGTCCCCATAGTAATAGTGCCCCTCACAGTAATAGTGCTCCTAAAAGTCCCAACAATAGTAATTCCTTTCTAGAATGTCCTCATTAGTAATACTGCCCCCTACAGTGCCCCCAACAATTAGAATGGCCCTCCTTTATTTATAATGCTCTCACAGAGCCCCCAGTAGTAATAAGGCCCCCCATAGCGCTCTTAGTAGACATAAGGCAGATCTATAAGTCACTCCTATAGAGCCCCCGGTAGTGATAAGAACTTCTAATGTCCCCTGGATTTAAAATGCCCCTACAGTGCCCGCAGTATTTATACTGCCCTTTTCTGTTACAATACTCGCCCTGAAGTGCCCCCAGTATTTATGTTGCCCCCTTCTGTTATAATGTTGTCTTGAAGTGCCTCCAGTATTTATAATGCCATCACTGCCTCTGCAGCCACCTCCAACATACAGTCCCATGTAAATAACATTACTTCCTCCCACAGCCACCTCCAACACACAATCCTATGTAAATAAAATCACCCCCTCCCAAAGCCCCCTCTAATACGCAGTCCCATGTAAATAACATCACCCCCTGAACATTCAGTCCCATGTAAATAATCTCTTCAGCCCTAACATACAGTCCTAGTTAAATAACTTCAACTCCCAGCATTACTCTGCCTCTCACATTGAGTAATACACCCCTTCACTTACCTCTTCTCAAAGCAGACCTCACCACAGCTTCATCCCCTAGAATTCTCTTCACTGCGGAGCTTTTCCTGCACTGGTCACATGATGGTGACATCATCGCAAGTCCTTCTCAGCCACTGCACTGATCACGTGGACTGTGATGTCATCACAGGTCCTTCAAATCTTGCAGTGCTTTAAATTGCATTGCCCTCCTGAGGACAGCAATACAGTTGTACCTATCTGGCAGGCAATACATTTGGGGCTTGGGACAAAACATCAGGGGCCCAGGCACTGAATGCTTTAGCCTAGCAACGCCCCTGCGGCAAGTCTACTTCCACCCTGGAATTCCACCCTCCATATGTTGGACAGGGGTACTCCCCTGTGTAACTTCGATGTTAGCCAGTGGCAGTTCATGCCTAACACCTTGTATACAGCGAGAGCCTTTCAAAATGAAATTTAACTTTTAATAATAATATTTATAAGAAAAAAAAACATAAAAATGTGATATAAAACCTGAAAATTGACCATGGGCAAGAGGTACATCAACAGAGGCGGGTGTATATTTATTACTCACGATTGGTAGATAACTTGAGGCTGAGTATAGGGTCTGTTATTCACGATTAGTGGAGAACTAGAGGTTGTATCAACAGACATGTGGGGATCATGGAGCTCCTCTGTCCCTAAAAGGCCCTCAAACTATCCCTGCCTACAGACAGAGCACCTGCCCCGAAAGGGGCGACCCCACCTCTAAGGCTAAGCCCTATATGAGTACCTATCAAATGCCCTATGGGAAAATATCTTGATCCCTTAAATGGAACAGACGTTACCTATTCCCGACGCTGCGTTTTTCCAGCAATGCGCTGGTTCCTCAGGGCACAAATAGCAGATAATCTATAAGGAAAAAATGTGAGCTAATTACAAAATGCTAATAGGCTGATATAGAATCAAGGGTACAACATTACACTACAACTGATAGTAAGCTTACCTCAAGCGATGTTTGTTTACCCTACAATGAGGGGAGATCCTTGAAGCCTGGATGTGGGCTAGTATAGATGTAAGGCGTCTGTACACGTTTGTATCAGGCGCCTTATGAGGAGAGGCTTATGGGAAGTGTAATACATCACTTCCTGTATGGATGAAAATAAAAATACCTAAATTGTAGTTTATATGGGGTTCTGAGGTATATAGATCACCCACGGGCCCAAGAATTTGTAATAGAGAAAAGGCTAGACACTTAGGTAAGTCCTATATACTTATTCTGTTTACCAGACGCCAAAGTGGAACAAAATAGGTGATATACAGAGTGGAATGCATATGCATTCCACCTGTCCCCGGAACCGGAAGTCCATACAAGGTGTTAGGCATGAACTGCCACTGGCTAACATCGAAGTTACACAGGGGAGTACCCCTGTCCAACATATGGAGGGTGGAATTCCATTGGGTGGAAGTAGACTTGCGGCAGGGACGTTGCTAGGCTAAAACATTTGGTGCCTGGGCCCCTGATGTTTTGTCCTACATTAATTTATACTTACAGTTCATTATCATATATGTCGAGTTGTTTCTCATGCCTAACACCTGCCGTTTTGCTCTTGCCCTTTGAGGAGGACACTTTTTTTGTCGCCAGAACTACGGGATGAACAACATAATTCCACTGCTTCATGTCCTGGGAAAGATGCTAGTAAATCTAGCTGGTCAGGGGACTGCAGACGTGGCATCTACATCTCACAGTCTTATGAGCCCTGTGGGGGCTGAAACGGAGGAAGACATTGGAGCACAAGCAATGTGTAGCGAAATGGCTGGTTTTTCTACACAGCTGACAGGAGAGGAGTAGCAGGAGGAGCAGGAGCAGCCAGAGGACCTACAGGTCAATGAGGAAGATGAGGCAGAAGACCAAGACACCGTGGCAGTATGTGGAGATGGAGGCAGGGAATCCCTCCGAGTCACTTGCGCAAATGGCGCAATGCATGCTCACTTGTTTGCGTAATGACAGCCGAACTGTTAAATTCGGCAGAGGGTTGGCTTCTGGCTCTACACCTTGTTGGACCCTCGCTACTGGTCCAAAATGGGGGCCTTTATTTACAACTGCTGAGAGGGAGATCAAACTGAACTACTATAGAGACATCCTATGCCTATCTGCCCCATCCTCTTGCAGGTCTGACCGGGGGTGCCCTCTGCACTCACGTTCCTCTGCCATGACTGCTGTGACAGCGTGGGGGGTAGGAGCTGTTCCAGCTCTATCAGCAGAAACGAGTGTAGAGTCAATGATGAGCAGCTTTCTTCATCCGCATAGTGAAGAAACTACTCACCAGCAGCATCAGCTAGACCTGGAGCAGAACCTGAACCAGCAGGTGGTGGCATACTTGGACAGCACCCTGCCACCTTACATTGAAGATCTGCTGGACTACAGGGCAGCCAAAATGTATTTGTGGCCACAATTGGCTGAGTTTGGTCTGGAAAAGCTGTCCTGGCCAGCCAGTAGTATGGCATCAGAATGGGTGTTTAGTGCGGCGGGGGCCATAATTACCCCAAAGAGAACTCGCCTGTCCACCCAAAATGTGGCTAAACTGACCTTTGTCAAGATGAATCAGATGTGGATCAGCCAGGATTTCCATCCACTAATGCCTGATGCATCAGACTAGATCATCCATGGTGCCATAAAAACACTTTGACAAAAGAGACCTGTTTCTTCTGGTTACCTGCCTCACCTACTGAGGCACACATCTGATGCTGGTGCTCCTTTTTTTCACCAACCATCTTCAGCTGGTACTAGTATTGCCACCCACCTCCACACTCTATCAACGGGTCACTCTGTGGTCTCCTGATGCTGCTGCCACCTCACCACTCAGGTCTCCTGATGCTACTGCTGCCCTTAGAGTCGGCACCCCAGAGAGGAAACTGTAGACATGTTTTGTGAGAATTTTACCCCTCGGCTGAATTAAGACATTAAAGGGGTCATTTACTATTCTGAAATGTGGCGCCTAAATTAGGCGTATTTCAGGAGCAGATGGTGGCGTAATGGTTAGTTGCACCATTATCTGTGACTTCGTCCCACTCACACTAGGTCTAAAATTATGGGAGTGGCATGGATGGGGAAGGGGGCGGGCCAACAGGCCCCTATTTTTCATAATTTTTTATGCCTGTTTTAGGCATAGAAAATAGTATAAATGTAGGAGAGCTCAGAAGCATTTGTTTGCATCAACATGTGTTTTACCCTAAAACATGCTTTGCATCTCACAAACACAAACATAAAGGGCATCCCACCTTCTAACAGGCAGAAGATCTTCACCATGGTGTGACCCAGGAAAACTGGTGTGTCCCCTCCTCACTGCATGGTGTAGGGGAGCGCTGGAGCAGGACCATCACCACCGTGAGTAATACCACCATTTGCCACCTACTGCTACTCTCATTCTTTCCTCCACCACACGCCTTCCACCACACAGATGCTGCCGATGCCTGCCCGTGTTTATAGATGAAGAGTTGGTTGGTACTCCTAGTCAGATAGGTGGTGCTCAGTGGAAAGTATTTCAGGATCAAAATAGATCAAAACCACGGCACTCAAGTAGGTTAATTCAAGATGATATTAGTAATTTATTCCATCCAAAATAGTAGACAGACAATGGCCAACGTTTCGCTCTAACCCAGACCTTGTTCATGGCCTGATATACAGAACACAAGAGAAATCAAAATTCAAAAGTCAGTGACAGGACGGGCAAAAAATATACAAAAATATACAGAAATAAATTGTATCATAAATAACCTTAGTGATGTCAAAGAATAGTGTCCAAAAGGATAGGTCCCAGTAGTGAGATGCATCAGGCATAGATGTCTCGATCATTAAAGATGCCTATTAAGACGCTGAAGCACTAATGAGGAATCGCATTAGTCCTGAGACATATGACATTAAGGTATGTTGCACTCAATGACCACCAATGCACTTTGTCTCAGGACTAATGCGATTGACTCTATAATCGGTTACCCACTGATCACCAATGCATTTTTACCTTATTATGTACAATTGAGCCTTTGGGGGTTAACAGTTATAACATGTCTCTTGCTGATACATATCTAGTATGACCCAAGTTCTCCCGTACTGATTTTACTTTCTATTCCTCATTAGTGTTTCAGCTTCCTAATAGCCATCTTTAATGATTGAGACATCTATGCCTGATGCATCTCACTACTGGGACATATCCTTTTGGACACTATTCTTTGACATCACTAATGTTCTTTATCATACAATGTTCTGTACCTTTTATTTTTGTATATTTTTTTGCCCATTATGTCACTGACTTTTGAATTTTGAGTTATCTTGTGTTCTGTATATCAGGCCCTGAACAAGTTCTAGGTTAGACCAAAACGTTGGCCATTTTCTGTCTACTATTTTGGATGGATGGAATAAATTACTAATATCATCTTGAATTAACCTTCTTGAGTCACTACTTCTATTTATAGGAGAAGCAGTACAGTATGGGACCTGATGGACAAAGCATGGCATGAGCAGCTATGTAGGGGTACTAGTAAAAGCAGTAGGAGCCGCAGTAGAAGTACACTATGGAACCTGACAGTGGGGTTTTTGGAAAAAAAAGGTGCAACTGGAAAAACTCTGTGGCCAAAATATACCCTGTTGCTAGTGCAGTAAAATATGTTTATTTGTAACTGTAGAAAATTTTCAACAGGTTTTTGGGGAAAAAAGTGCAACTGAACAACATCTGCAACCAAAATATTTACTAGAAAATATACTTGTTTGTACGCTAAACTGTAGAAGGTTTGCAATAGGTTTTTTTTGGGGGGAAAAGACTCAACTGTGCAATATCTGCTGCAAAATATATTCTGCCAGTAAGGCTGGAAAATATACTTATTGAATTAATAAAATTTGCAACAAGTCATTTAGCTATGACTATTGGAAAGCAGGGTTGTAGCTATAGGGAGTGCAGAGGTGGCAGTCGCTGGGGCCCAGGAGCCTGAGGGAGTCCAAAGACCATTGTGACACATAAGAAAACACAGGTATTATAGAACGTGCATGTGCAACGTGCCTCCCCTCAGAGCAGATTGCGTCCCAGGTCTATAGGAATGCCAAGTGGTGTGGTGAGGCCTCAATAGTCTCTCTGTGGAACTAAATAGAACTGTAACCCTTCCCTTCTGGTAGGAAGGACTGGCTCACTTCGGCCCAAAGGAGGGATAATGGAATGCTAAGGTCCATTCTATCGAAGGATATCTCTGCCATATCTGCTGCCACCTGCTGATGAACCAGGCACCATACATGAACATAACTGTTTCAGAGCAATAATAGGAATGCACAATGTAAAGGACCTTGAAATAAATGACAAAGATGACATTTATGTTAACCATTAGATACAGTAGCAGGTTAAAGGAATGGTAATACCACTCAGGGCTATTAAACATGCAGGTCAAGTTATACCTCTGGCTGGAGGGAAGGGGTTAGGTCAAGAATTTTTCATGTGGGGTGCCGTTTCAATTTTTGCCTCAGACAGCCCTGGCCACGAAGCACTGAGGGAAGGGGGACCTAAGCTAAACCCATGCACTAGGGCACATGAGCCTTTAGCTACGCCCCTGGTGGACAGTCATGTCTTGGGACATCTTTACAACCAGACATGAATTATTTCTTCTTACAACACATCATGTCAGTACATCAGCCTCCTCGGGTTCTTTACTACAAAATGCAGATGAAAAAATCTGAAGAAATGCAGAATACTTACGAATGACACTCAATCGAATTTGGATTCTTAAGGTTATAATTAACTTGACATCTGAAAACAGAGGACGCAAGTTGTATTATCCCTCCAACTATCAGGTCCGCTGGGCTTTGGGTGAAAGAAGGTTGATCAGTCATTTCCAGTCTACATGGAGAAGACCCTGAACAGGTTCTGTCAATGAGAATGATTATCAGGGAGAAGAATTTTACAAGGTCCCTCATCACTTCCTAAAATAAAAGAATAATCCCAAATCAGTCCATCGTGCTACAGATGATGTATTTTATTAAAACAGTAGATGAGAGTCCGAATAATATTGAGACATAAAATCCATCCCAACGTCTTTGCAAAAACTCCTCTTACATTCTAGAAACAGAACAGCATAGATGGCCTAATGTGTAATAAGGATTATACTGAGAGAGCTCCAGCTGGAAAAAGGAATATGTCATAGAAGGCAAAACATTTCTTCCTGATCCTTGTGGTGGTCACACTGGATGAACATTCAAAGAAGGTTTTCATTATTTAAGCACTTACTCTATGTAAGATAGATAGACAGCAGGTAAATCAACAATTACAATTATTACATGTATACTGCTAACAAGCGTTTTGTGATTGAGAGTGTTGGGCTCCCTGTGATGTCTGAGTGAGGGGTGTCAGGCTCTCTGTAATGTGTCAGTGAGGGGTCTCAATTTGTAATGTCTGAGAGAAGGGTGTCAGCCTCCTTGTGATGTCTAAATAGAGGGCGTCGGGCATCCTCTGATATCTGAGTAAGGTGTGACAGGCTTCATGTGATGGGGTGTCAAACCTGTGATATCTATTTGAGGGTTGTCAAGTTATTTTTGTTGTCTGAGTGCTGGTTGTCAGACTCCCTGTGATGTCTAAGTGAGGTATGTCAGGCTCCCTGTTATGTCTGAATGAGGGTTGTCAAGCTCCCTGTGATGTCAGAGTGAAGGGTGTCAGGCTCAATATGATGTCTGAGTGAGGGGTGTCAGGCTCCCTGTGATGTCTCAGTGAAGGGTATCAGGCTCCCTGTGATGTCTGAGTGAAGGGTGTCAGGCTCTCTGTGATGTCTAAATGAGGGTTGTCAAGCTCCTTGTGATGTCTGATTGAGGGATGTCAGGGTCCCTGTGATGTCTGAGTGAGGGTTGTCAGGCTCCGGTGATGTCTGAGTGAGGGTTGTCAGGATCCCTGTGATGTCTGAGTGAGGGGTTGTCAGGTCCATGTGATGTCTGACGGGTGTCAGGCTCCCTGTGATGTCTGAGTGAGTGGTGTCAGGCTCCTGTGATGTCTGAGTGAGGGTTGTCAGGTTCCCTGTGATGTCTGAGTGATGGGTGTCAGGTCCCTTTGATGTCTGAGTGAGTGGTGTCAGGCTCCCTGTGATAGGTGTAGGTTGTGGTCACTTACCTGTTAGTATGGAGATCCTGGCAGTACGGTGACAGGTGACGATGAGTCCAGGTCCTCTTCTTCCCAGAGTCTGTCTCTGACCCTCACATTTATCTTCTCCTTACACCAGCGCTGGCTCATCTGTGAAGAGATCAGATAGAAATAGAAGAGTTCGGGGAATTATGAGAAATTCTGAAATATGTTTTACCAGAAGAGGGAATATTGTCATCTTTTCCTTTGTGTCTTAATATTTAGTTATAATGGTTCTTTTCAGAAGTTTCTCACATCTGCTCACTGAAAACTTTGTTATAACATAGAAGTGCCGCAGTAATGTCAAACCATTGTGCACTAGTAGAAATAGGTCAATTTCGAACGGTTCATTTACAAAGTCTGGTGAAAAGTGCACACCAGCGGGGGAGGGGTCACCATACCTCCCCCGCCAAGTCATGCAACAATAGAAACAAAACCTGCCTCCTACTGATGGCTGAATAACACAAAACAAAGATTTACGCAAATCTCCAGTGTACACCATGGCTACGATAGGAGAAAATTATAGAAGAGCAAGCTTGTGCAATAAGGTCGCCTTCTCTACTATACAGGCCACACATGTGAAAAGTTTGATACCTGAGCGATCCATGGCTAACTGAAAAATAGGGTAAGGAGTTACCGTGCCAAAACTCAAAGGGCGTACTGATACTAAGCGACGGTTTATTAGAAATAAAATTCTACATTTATTTGGGATACTTTAAAATCTAGGCTATGTCGCTAAATCTCTAAAAGATAAATGGATGTACAGTCTATACTGTCTCACAGATAGCTCAGTACCTAGAGAGACATAGAACTAACTCTCTCCATCCACCCGAACTATCCTATGTTACCACCCGCTGGTCCAAAGTATGTTGCTTATATTAGGTGTGGAAACACACTTGGACCTTGCAGCAGTGGAACTAGGATATTAGAAAGTGAACGATGTCACCCAATAGGGCAATGGCACTTATGGTGAAGTGCCCTGGCTATATGTGGTGGTGGTGATCCCACCTAAAGCACCCTCATAGCCCCTAGGGAGCACCGTAGATAATGCACTCATTTAGATCTCACATACCATCTGGGTGGGTTAGTTGGAAGTCTCTGCCTCCCCTCCATCAAAGGCCCATACACATTTGGCCGTAGGAGAGGGACAGCACCTCCAATCCACTACCCTATGGATACGCTGAAACTAAGTCCCTACTCGACGCGTTTCTATCGGCCTGTAACGGCCATGTCATCAGGAGTTCAGGACAATCAGTATTATAAAGATGAAGATGCTTAGTTCAGGATATGATGCGGACGCTGCAACATGTCTTTTGTGCTTAGCGGTGCCGGCTCTGGTGTAGCCGTGCGCGGCCCGCCTACTCTCGTCATATTTATAGAGACCGAGCGAGGTAAGAGGGAGCGCTGGTGCTGACGGCCAATCGCATTCAGGGGCGTGGTTAATCATATGACGCGCTCTCCTAGGTCTCCGGCCGTACTAGGTATAATATGCTGCGCTTCCCTAGCCTATATTTCTATAGAATTGGGGGACCATTAGGCGGATTATTCAAATTATCACGATGTCTATGGGGATTCCTCATCTGCAAATGATCGTGGAAAAGATATTAATCTATAAGTGCACTTGTTGGAAATATGAATAGCAGGGGCTATTCATCATTTAAATAATCAATAAAGGGCTTCTGCCATTCCATAGTTGTTAGTAACTGTTATTGATTGTTAGTTATCCTAAAAGACCAAATATTGTCTTCTGGTAATGTCATAATGATGCCTATTCTAACCGAAGGAGTGGGTTATTATGATGTCACTATATAAAACACGTATAGCTACTCTTATCATTTAGCCCCCTAGGTTTTTCCGTTTGGAGCCGAAAAATCCATTCCACCTGAGCGATCCACCCACTCTTTCATCTGCCTGTAGTCCCCAGAGGAGCTGGTGCAGAGGATGGGAGTTGCAGTAGCCATGATAAGATGTTGTTTCACATTGCTCCATGGGGTTGGTGCAGTGAAGGAGGGGCATTATATATTCCCTCGAAGCACTCCTTGTAGTCATAGGCTTCTTGTCTGTTGGTAACATTGGGGGTGCCCTTGATGTTATTGTCCATGTGGGTGCAAGTCAGGGCTTGGGTTTAATGCAATTGCCAGCATTAGAGATGAGTGAATCTATTTGCCGCTTCATAGATTCGTATCGAATCTTGGGATTTTTCAGCTGCGAAGCGAATCCGAATATTAGTGGATTCTCTTCGGCTTTGTACGCATACGCTACGTAGTTTGTCCTATAAATTATACGCAATTGCGTCCGAATTAGTTTCTGTATACGCTGTTGCATAGGAATTCAATTTATTAGCGATCTTTTACTGTTCATTCGTTTATCGTGCGCAAAAGCCCGGGAAGAAAGCGGTCACCTGACCTAGTGGGCTGGGCTTGCTCTGATTGGCTCAGGCTCAGTAAGCCAGTGACGCTTCATTTCTGCTGCGACTGCTGAGACGAGCAGAAGCACTGTTGTGAATTTGTGAAGTTCAGAGACACTGTGTTCTTCTAACTGGGGTGTAATTGTAGTGGGAATCTATCATACATATATCAGGAATACTGCAGGGCCAGGTAAGGGCTTGTAATAATCAGGCAGGGAGAGAGACAGGGAGAGACAGGGACAAAGACCAGCTGCAGGGCCACAGAGTGAATTAAAAAATCTTTGGCATGGATAAGCAAAAGGGTCCAGTTCCAGTCAGACTTTGAGCTTTAAAAAAAAAGAAAGGTGGCACAGGGCACATGCCAAAGGACCTGTAG
>ONZH01018647.1:0-31075 GCA_900303285.1 Rhinella marina | reverse complement strand
TGCAGCAACCGGCTCTCAGCCGAGATCCACACCAAACACAACAATGTCAGCAGAAAGTATAAACCACAAGGAATACTGGGAGAGGAAGGGGTAAATAGGAGAAAGATAATTACCACAGCCGCAACAGCTGAGGGGAAGGGGTGTGGTAAACAGCAACCAAACCAAGGGGAAAACATGTCAAATTATGTCACTTTTGAAAGCCGCGCAGAACGTCTGACACCAGACGCAAGCCCACTCGTGACATCGAGTTTTCCCTGAGGGGACAGTGAGCATCACTTTCTTGATTTCCTCCTCAGTTATAGAGAAAAAAATCTGTTGTTAAAATATAACTTTTATTGAAAACTATACTTAAAATAACCCATGAAGGGAACAGGATTTAAATATTTACAGAAATTACATCACCCTTATACTGTATATCCCTGGTGTTGGGAATGGATTTATACTCTCTTCACTGTTTGTTACCATGGGAGATAACAGTCACAAATAAGGGTATAGGAGCCCTAAGCCATTCAATCCAACTCCTAGGGCAATCAATCTGCCCCACCCAAGCTCAGATTGACTATTCAATCGTAGCTGTGGATATGGTGCTTATGTCAGACAATGGCTCTGTATACCCTTATATATCCCTGGTGTTGGGAATGGACTTAGGCCTCTTTGACACGGGCGAGTTTTCTGCACGGGTGCAATGCGTGATGCGAACGCATTGCACCCGCACTGAATCCTGACCCATTCATTTCAATGGGGCTTTTCACATAGGCAATTTTTTTCACGCCTGAGTTCGCATGTTTTATATTCTGCATTTTGCATGCAGCCCTGGCCCCATTGAAGTGAATTGGGCTGCGTGAAAATCGCATTGCATCCGCACACAAGTGCGGGTGCAATGCATTTTTAACGCATGGTTGCTTAGAGATGTTGTTTGTAAACATTCAGTTTTTTATCACGCGCGTGCAAAATGCATCCATACGCATCGAACCCGCGCAGAAAAAACTGAACGAACGTACGCAATCGCAGTCAAAACTGACTGCAATTGCGTGCGGATTGGTGCGAGTTTTCCGCAACGCACCCTGAGCGCATCCGGACTGAGTCCGGATCGCTCGTGTGGAAGAGGCCTTATACTCTCTTCACTGTTTGTTACCATTGGAGATAACACAAACAAGGGTATAGGAGCCCTAAGCCATTCAATCCGACTCCTAAGGCAATCAATCTGCCCCACCCAAGCTCAGATTGACTATTCAATGGTGGCTGTGGATATGGTGCTTCTGTCCAACAATGGCACTGTATAGACTAACAGAGTCAGGCACCCGCATCATCCACACAGGCTACCACAAGATTATTGCTATTATGCCAATTTAGGCTATACTAATTGTGTATGCTGCCTATCCCGCTCGACGCGTTTCCCGGGTATTTACACAATACACCCTTTCATCAGGAGTGTATAAACTAAACAAGCAACAAAACAAACATTTACACACAGCGCTGCATGCTACTGATGGCAAGCGTGCAGCATAGCAGCTATCGGCTCTCATATGGCGGTAGCTTTCTTAATGAGACCTGACATAACCTTACCTCCCTTATCACCATGAGCATATTGCTTGTAACGTGCTTTCAAGTAGTGCTTAGCAGTTCTAGCTTGTAGGACATCTCTTAATTCTTGCCGAAGAGAGGTCAAAGCCGACAGTTCACCCAAAGCCAGGGAACACTTATGAGCATGTTCCTTATAAGTAGAGATGAGCGAGCAGTGCTCGTTACAAGCACTGTAACGCTCGGGTCCCGTCTGCAATGCCCGCAGGCATTGCGGATCCGTCCTCATCTGCATGTAAGTCAATGAGGACGGATCAATGAGTGTCATACCAAACGGTTCTGTCCTCACCCGTCTTAAAGTCAGTGGAGACGGAACCGTTTGGTATGAGTGTCATACCAAACGATCCATCCTCATTGACTTACATGCAGATGAGGACGGATCCGCAATGCCTGCGGGCATTGCAGACGGGACCCGAGCGTTACAGTGCTCGTAACGAGCACTGCTCGCTCATCTCTACTTATAAGCAATCTGGGAGAGGAGAGAGGAAATAGGAGATAAACTCCCCTCTTATATATGCCTTGTGGGCTTCCCATATAGCTGCCTGATTGGTCGTGGAAGTAGCATTTATGTCAAAGTAAGTATTTAATTTAAATGTAATAGAATTTCTGCTCTGTATGCTCTTCTAGAAGAAGATGTGTCAACTACAGGATTAAGTGTGACATTAAGATCTCCGCCAATTATCAGTAATCCGTCTCAGAAGAGTGAGATACTCTGGAGTGTGTGTTTTAGACACTTAATGGTATGTGTATTAGGGGCATATATGTTGCAGATAGTGTATGTTGGGACTTGGTGCATGAAACCAAGTCTTGTAGCAGCCATGCGACAAAGATGGCACACGTCCTTTACGAACATGTGTCTCCAGGAGTAGTATGATTTCTGCCTTGTCTTTCTTTAATAAAGAAAAGATTTGGCCTCTTTTAGCAGGAGAGTTTCCTCCCTTTATATTAAAGGATGTGAGGTGAAACTCATGTAATGCCATAATGAAATAGTGTGGGGAATGGTGCACATAACATGCTAATAGTGTACTCCTTCGGGGAACCCAGAACAGCAACCGAAAAACAGAGCAAATAAACAGTAACTAAATAAAAAAGAAAGCAGTGTTGGTATCTACCAACAGCATAGTCTCGCCTAAGGGCAAGAGGGGGGAACTACATTATTGATCTAAAGTCCTAATCGGAGAGCGCCCTAAAGAACAAATAAATGTTCAGTATTATAAGACTCCTTAATGCAAAGGGAGGAAAGAAGAGGGGGGGGGGGAGATCCCTAGTATCATAGGAACTATACCTGAGACATAGTATGGCTTGGTGCGGGGAGTGGGCATCGCTTGGATAGTTTATTAACAAATGCAAGCGACCTAACCCTTAAAGGTCATGGCTAGTTGGCAGCTATTACTGCTTCCGGCACCCCATAACAGTTATCTAAGAAATAACCATAGTGTGAAACAATAAAAGCTGTAAAGGAAAATTAAAGTCACTTAAGTGAATCTGCAGACATGTGGCCCTTGGGTCTGGCCACTCCATGTTTCTTCACCGGAGTCCAGGCCTCAGGACGCACCAGTTCCGGAAGCTCAGAGCCCTCTGGTATGGGCATTCAGGAATCCATCGCCATCGGGTCCACCTGTAGAAGCAGCCACACTGGATCCAGGTCCGCTGGCTTGCGAATAGTGAGCCTAGTCCCATTTATAACGAATTGAAGTCCAAACGGAAATGTTTTTCTAGAGCGCAACAAATCTGTCAGTGGTTTAAGTAGGCACCTTTTCTGGAGAGTCGATGGAGCCAAATCTTGATATATTTTTATCCGGGTGCCCTGGAACTGTAGATCCGATCGGGCTGGGCTGAGGCAAGTATAGCATTAGTGTCAAGGTAACTCAAAAGTCCGTATACTATGTCTCTGGGAGGATTACCCGGGAGTGGTTTTGGTTTAAGAGCACAATGCGCTCTTTCTATAACTACTTTAGTGGCCGTTTCAGGGCCTAACAGCTCGTCAAACAGACTTCTCACCAATTCCAAAATGTATCCGGGTTCTCGGCTTCTGGGATCCCTCGGCATTAACGCCACCAGCGCAACTGCTGCAAGTTAAATATGCGCAAGGCGAGCAGTAAGGGACGGGGAAGTGGGCGCCCTGCTGATGCAGGCAGAGGCCATGGCTCTGGGCGTGGTGATACTGTGCCTGCTGGCACAGCACAAGAAACTAAGTCATCTAAAACTTCTATCTTCTTGGCCCAGTTTGCAGGGCGTCGCAAGACACAACTCCTGCAGCCACACCAGCACGAGCAGGTAGTCGGTAGGATTGCAAGTGATAGTGTTTCCAGTCAGTTAAGCACCACCCTCTCCTCCACAAAGTCCAGTCATAGTAGCCAGGAGTCTGGGCAACCACATCCTCACCCTGATCCTCCTTGCTGCCACCATGCCGAATCTCGGTAAAGAAATTATCCCACATTCAGTTATTCCGACAAGCTTTTTTCATCACCGTTCAATCCGTTCATTGATTTGGGCCTGTCGCCAAGCCCGCCTGAGGAGATATTGTGCCCTGATTCTCAACCTCTTGATCATCCACAGTCTGAAGAAGATGAGGGTGGGGAAGGGCAAGCATTTTCTCCCGAGGGGATGATGATGAGACACAGTTGCCAGTAAGTCAAAGGCAATTAGCGTCTAAAGAGGTTGATGATGAGGATGAGATGCAGTTAAGTCAGGTTCTCGTTCGTTCACCATGTCAGGAGGAGGAGCAGAGTGAGGAAGTGGAAGAGGAGGTGGTGGACGATGAAATAGCTGACCCAACCTGGCAAGGTGGCAAGCCGAGCGAGGACAGCAGTACAGAGGGGGGAAGGATCCGCAGCACCGCAACAGGCTGCAAGAGACTATGGGGTGGCAAGAGGAAGAAGGCAGGCCACGCCAACCAGGCCTGCGACTGTTTCTTGCAGCACACCCTTGCGGCAATCTCCTTTGCCTAGGGGTAGGTGTTCCGCAGTCTGGCGGTTTTTTGAGGAGAGTGCAGACAATAAAAGAATTGTCGTTTGCAACCTGTACCGTACCAAGATGAGCAGGGGCGTAAACACCAGCAACCTGACCACTACCAGCATGATACGCCACATGAAAGGAAAACACCCTAATAGGTAGGCCGAACGCCATGGTCCACCACCTGTGTCTCTAGGTCACACCACTGCCTTTTCCACTCAGTTATGTGCTGCCCAAGCTGCAGACCCAGATGCCTTCCGCCCTGCACCTGGACTGTCGCAGACATCCTCAGCAACCACGTCCACTACAGTGTTCCAGCGCAGCCTTCAGATGTCCTTACCAGAGGCATTTGAACGCAAGCGCAGATACCCTGCCACCCACCCACAGGCCATAGCACTAAACGTGCAACTGTCAAAATTGCTGGCCCTGGAAATTTTTCAGTTTAGGCTGGTGGACAGCGAGGCTTTTCGCCGCCTGATGGTGGCAGCTGTCCCTCGATACACAGTCCCAAGCCGCCACTATTTTTCACGTTGTGCCATCCCCCCCTTACACCAGCATGTGTCCCGAAACATAACCCGTGCCCTGACCAACGCAGTTACGGGGAAGGTCCACTTAACAACTGACACATGGACAAGTGCTTGTGGCCAGGGACACTACATTTCCCTGACGGCACACTGGGTGAATGTTGTGGAGGCTGGGAGCGAGTTGTCCCCTGGAATGGCACAGGTGCTACCGACGCCAAGGATTGCAGGCCCTAGTTCCGCCACCACCTACACTAGCGCCTGCAACCCCTCCTTCTCCTCCTCCGATTCCTTCTACACTTCCACTGCAGAATTACAATCTTGCAGCACCAGTCAGACTTCAGTGAGTAGCTGGAAGCAGTGTAGCACAGCAGTCGGTAAGCGGCAACAGGCTATGCTAAAGCTTATTTGCCTGGGTGACAAACAGCACACTGCCGATGAGCTGTGGCAGAGAAAAGGGACCAGACTGAGCTGTGGCTCTCCCCACTCAACCTACAGCCAGGAATGGTTGTGTCTGATAACGGCCACAACTTGGTGGCAGCTTTGGAGCTGGGCAACCTCCCACACATACCATGCATGGCCCCTGTCCTCAACTTAGTGGTGCAGCGTTTTCGGAAAACCGACCCCCATTTGCCTCAGCTACTGGTGAAGGTGCGTTGCCTGTGTGCCCATTTCAGCAACTCACCTACAGCTTCAGCTGGCCTGGCAACACTGCAGCAGCGCCTTTGCTTGCCAGCTAACCGACTGCTGTGTGACCTGAGAACGTGCTGGAACTCCACCTTCCACATGTTGGCCAGGCTATGTGAGCAGCAGAGAGCAGTAGTGGAGTACTAGCTACAACACGGTCGGCACCTTTCAAGTCAGCTTCCGCTCTTCAGAAGCGACGAGTAGGCATAGATGTCTGACATCTGTGAGGTTTTGCGCAACTTTGATGAATCTACACAGATGGTGAGCGGCGATAATGCAATTATCAGCGTAACCATCCCACTTCTGTGTCTACTTAAAACCTCACTGCTTTGCGTGTGGAAATGGGGGAAGACCCTACACAGGGCAATAGCCAGACCACCCTCGGTTCATCTTCTAAGCGCCAATTGGAGGAAGAGGAGGACAATGAGGAGGAGGAGGAGCATGAGACGGTTGTCACCGCTATACAGATTTGCACCATCTCTACGGCGTGGATGGGCCAATGAGGACGAGGATGAGGAGATTGAGGGTCATTCTCCTGGTGAGGAGAGCGAAGCCTTGTCTGTTGGGACTCTGGCGCACATGGCTAACTTCATGCTAGGCTGTCTCTCCCGTGACCCTCGCGTTATACGCATATTAGGCAACACCGATTACTGGTTGTTCACCCTTCTCGACCCCCGCTACAAAGAGAACTTCTCATCTCTCATTCCTGTGGCGGAGAGGACAACTAAAATGGTGCAATACCAGAAGGCCCTTGTAGAAAAATTGCTCCAAAAATTTCCAGCTGAGAACACAGGCGGCAGAGTACGTAGTTCCTTGGCCACCTGAGGAGGGAAGGCGAGGAGAACACACAGCAGTTCCAGCAAAGGCAAAGTGACACTCTCCAAGGTCTGGGACACTTTCATGGCACCCCGCCAGCAGCCTCACCCTGATGAGCGGCCTAGTGTGACAAGGAGGGAAAAGTTTTGGAAGATGGTGAAGGAGTACCTAGCTGACCGTGTAAACGTCCTCAGCGATCCCTTATAATTATCGGGTGTCAAAGCTGGACACGTGGCACGAACTGGCGCTCTACGCCTTGAAGGTGCTGGCCTTCCCTGCCGCCAGCATTTTGTTGGAGCGGGTATTTAGTGCCGCTGGGGGCATAATTACTGATAAGCGCATTCGCCTGTCAACCGACAATGCTGACAAGTTGACGCTTATCAAGATGAACAAGGTCTGGATTGCCCCTGACTTCGCTACCCCACCACAGGAAAGTGACTGAACACTTTTAGGGTGTATTGTATACACTGTTTTCTCATGTAGGCCCTCAAAATAATGTTTTCAAGGGTCTGTTCACCAGCAGGCCCTCAAAAATAATATTTTCAAGGGTCTGTTCACCAGAAGGACCTCAAAAATAATGTTTTCAAGGGTCTGTTCACCAGCAGGCCCTCAAAAATAATGTTTTCAAGGGTCTGTTCACCACCAGGCCCTCCACCATAATGTTTTTTCAAGGGTCTGTTCACCAGCAGGCCCTCAAAAATAATGCTTTCAAGGGTCTGTTCACCACCAGGCCCTTAAAAATAATGTTTTCAAGGGTCTGTTCACCACCAGGCCCTCCACCATAATGTTTTCAAGGGTCTGTTCACCAGCAGGCCCTCCACCATAATGTTTTTTCAAGGGTCTGTTCACCAGCAGGCCCTCAAAAATAATGCTTTCAAGAGTCTGTTCACCACCAGGCTTTCAACCATAATGTTTTCAAGGGTCTGTTCACCACCAGGCCCTTAAAAATTATGTTTTTAAGGGTCTGTTCACCACCAGGCCCTCAAAAATAATGTTTTCAAGGGTCTGTTCACCACCAGGCCCTCAAAAATAATGTTTTCAAGGGTATGTTCACCACCAGGCCCTCAAAAATAATGTTTTCAAGGGTCTGTTCACCACTAGGCCCTCAACAATAATGTTTTCAACGGTCAGCTAACCAGCAGGCCATCAATCTTAATTTTTCACGGGTGTGTCTGATGCCCTCCTTTATGTGTAATAAAAAGTTTATCCGAGTGCCTGTTCCTTGTAATTTTTGGCAGTCTTGTCACTTTGTGCATAGGCTTTATGAGTGTATGAGTCCCACGACAAGAACAATTGTTCCAAAATGTGAATGAGGCCCTCCTTTATACCCGTTGTATCGGAGTGCCTGTTCCGTGTAATTTTTGGCAGCCCTGTCACTTTGTGCATAGGCTTTATGAGTGTATGAGTCCCAGGACAAGAACAATTGTACCACAATGTGAATGAGGTCCTTCTTTATACCCGTTGTATTGGAGTGCCTGTTCCGTGTAATTTTTGGAAGCACTTGCGCTTTACGTACAAGTCAATATATGTTTCCTAACAATATTTCTTCACAGTATGTCAGGAAGGGATTAAAGGTTTAAAGAAACAATCAAAACACAGGTTTGAGAAGAATTATTTAACTAATAATGATAACTGAAGACTTTTAATAAATAATAATAAATAAAAAAACTAAAGAAAATAAAAATTATGCAGGCCTTTGGCGACGCCTGGCCACCATGGCTTGCAGCTCTCATAGCTCCAATTGTAGTCCGCGAATCAGGCGGGAGGCTGCGTGGAGCTGAGTGCCGAAACTACGTAAGGTGGCCTCGAAGTCGGTGGGGATATCTGTAGGGTTAGGGTTAGAAACAGTAATATAATTAGTATTATCGAGTTAACGGGGTTGTCCCACGAAAAATATTCTAAACTTTCAAAGCAGCACCTGGATCTGAATACTTAAGCAGTTGCATGTCATTAAATATTTTGTATATCTACTCAGTTATTCAGTGAAATGTATCTTTATTGAGCCATTTTTTTTCTTATTTCTTAGAACTGCTCACTGAGAAGGCCGCACATGCTCAGTTTAAATCTTCAACTGTCTCCTGTCCTGAGCTATGATAGATAGGGAGAGATAGACACGAGTCCTGACATTCAGCAGAATAGACACTAGTTACAATACCCTTGAGTAACCAGCTTGATGTAGCAGAGTAATTGGGGCATATCTCTGGATTTATGCGAGGTGCAGGGCTGTTTCTCGCTTTGTTAAAAAGAGATTGCCAATGTACTATAATATTATGTGATGTATGACATATTTTTGTTAAATATTTTTGGGGTAACACAAGTTTCTACTTCTTTCACTACCTTGATTTTAAAATTATTGTGATATGTCTGCTTTACTAACCTAACCACTTGGAGAACATAATGTGTACACAATCTAGTTATCAATAACATGTTGGGTGGCATGATCCTAGTGCTTGAAAATATTACACTTCTGTGAATTAGGGGTTTGTACTTACTAGACACCCATAATGGGTGGTCTTCCCAGGGGCCTGGGGAAAACTCTTCATCTACCCTGACGGGTGGAGCTACAAAAGATAAAACATAAATTTAGCTTATATTTTGAAGACAGAAGTTCCACCCATTACACTTTTTATTTTACCTACCTTCTAGCACTGGAACTTGGGGTGGTGGAGTTGGAGGGGCAGGTGGGGTCCTCTCTCGCTGGACTGTAGGAGGAGGGGGGTCAGAGGAGCTCCTCTGTGGTGCAGCAGCTGTCAAAAATCATTAAATAATGGCCTTACATTCAACTCTAATGAATGAACAGTTGTAGCTACATGGGAATAGTTTGGGGCTGGTGGATCCCGTTCCTAACCACTAGTTCTCTTACTGCAGCTGCACTCCCACGTAACTTGGATGAAAACTAAATTAAATATGTTTTACACTTACTAGAGGCTACAGGTAATTCAGGGGCAGTCCTGCTTCGACGGTGGTGACGCCGTCGTTGACGTTGGTCTGCAACATAAAAATGTACACAATTGATAGATGATGACTCTTTTTAATACTAACACATACTACTATTAAGATATGATGGGTGTGAGATGAGGGCCATATCATATTTTTTTCTTCTAAAAAGGTATTTATAGCAATAGATAACGTTATTGTCACAATAACTTTCTTAATATCGTTAACACGGTGCTGTAGGAATACTTTGGATATCGCCCACTGACAGTAGCTGCAGCATGGGCACGTCTTTGAGTCTGTGTGTAGAGAAGCGCTAGCTATGAAGGGGCATATATCTAAGGGTACTTTCTTTCACACTAGTGCAGTTGCCTGACACAAAGGGGAGAACGGCCAGCTCCATTAACAATAATGGGAGACGGCACTGATCCGGCCGCTATTCGGCAAGAAAGCCTGGAATTGGCAGGACAAATACTGCAGAACATATGGGAAAGTAGCCTAAGGCTAATTACTGGGAAGGGGCATGTATCTGAGAATACCTTCACTTGTTTGGTTCAAGTTAGAGGCGTGGCCTAGCGTGAAAGAAAATTACTGCAGCATACTATGGATGCCCACGTTGTCCTTCTATACTTTTTTCATTATTGGCACTAACTGCTGTTATATATATAATACTAGCAGAAAGACCCGGCTTCGCCTGGGTATATTTCATCTATTTCATTTAATGTTTCTGTGTGTCGTTGCAGAGAGAAAGTCAATGCAGCTGACAGAAGTTGATTTTTACCTTCATTTTTTCAATCCCCATTGGCTGCGGAGTGGGAGGGGGCATGACCTGACGGGTCGGGGGCGTGGTTTACCGGGACCTTGGGGGATGGGGTGCTTTTAAGTCCTTCTTTTCAGGGTGGCCTGAATTATAGGTCAATGCCATGGTAATTTGAGGAAACACAGTGGGTAGTAGTGGAAGAAAACATTGCTTCCCACGGGTATATTTAATCTAGTTCATTTAATGTTTCTGTGTGTCGTTGCAGAGAGAAAGTTATCCTCCCACCCACCCCTGCAGCCGTCAGACGTTGATTTTTACCTTCAATTTTTCAATCTCCATTGGCTGTGGAGTGGGAGGGGTCGTGACCTGACCGAGTCGGGGGGGGTGACGTAGTGAGACCTGGGGCGGGGTTTTAAGTCCTTCTTTTGAGGGTGGCCAGAATTACAGGTCGATGCCATGTTAATTTATGAGGACATGCAATGGGTAGCAGTGGAAGAAAACATCTTTTATTACTACTGAACGGTCGTAGTCTAAAATTAGTCTAAAACATAAGTTATATTTCTGGTAACCGGAATACCCTTTAACAGTGTCATCCACAGTGCTCTGCCCCTTTAAAACAGTGAATAGAAATGGCTGTGTTGTTACCTGAGCTCCTCAGCTGGCTGCTAATTACCTAGCTGTGTTGTTATGGAAACCTGCCCTCCCCGTTTGTGTCTGTGCAGAGAATGGCAGTTTGGGTTTGAAAGCAAAGCTCCCAGGCTAATATTGGCAAATGCAGGTCATATTTTGGGAATATCTCGAGAACTGTACGTTCTAGAGAGCTGAGACCTGGTCTAAAAGCTTCCTGGACACCTGATGTACCTGTGAGCCGAATTTAGTGAAAATCGGTCCAGTAGTTTGGTCGCGCATAGAGAACAGACAGACAGACGGACAGACGGACAGACAGAAACTCATTTTTATAATCTTAAGAGACAGTACAAAAATTTTTTAGCATGTTTTTACTTATCAAATATTTTGTTACTCACCCTGCCATATCTCAGCGCGGATCTCATTAAGCCGCTCTGGGCATTTAAATTTAATATCGGACCATTTGCGCTGTATCTGGCCCGGGGTCCGCACGGTGTTGAACCTATGGCGCAAGCCTCGGATCACTTGCTTTATCACCTCCTTCTTATACAGGTTAGGATGGCGGGTGTGCCATCGTAATCCTCTCTGTCCATAATCCGGATGAGGTATTTCAGCTCTCCAGAGCTAAATGCAGCTGAACGCCTGACGCCATTTTTGAAAAATCGCTGTGCCTCTGAGGACTGTACGCCGCGGCCTAGCATCGTGCGTGTGTAGGACGCATTCGCGGGACAATAGTACGCCAAAGATTCGTACGCTCATGTGCACGTATTCAGTTAAGTAGCGTACCTTTCACAACGCTAGACTGTATGTTCGTTATTTGTGTGGGAATGTTCGCAGACTCAGTGTATGCGTACGCTCATGCGTACGTATTCAGTTCAGTAGCGAGTAGCGTACTTTTAACAACGCTTAGACTGTATGTTTGTTTTTTGTGCGGGAATGTTCGCCGAACACGACCAGAATAACGAACATTTTTTAATGCAACTTTGCTCGTCTCTAATTGTACGCTGATACGTACGAATTAGTATGCTAATGCTACGCATTGTGCGCTAATGCGTTCGAATTCACCCTCCCGATGCTGTTCTTGAAACATTTCTGTGGTGTTTCCACCATTTTTTCACGTTTTCATATGGACCAGATACCCTCTCCTCATCTGAGCAGGGGGTGCCTGGTCTTCTCCCATTGACTTTCATTATGCTCGGGTGCTCGGCCGAGCACTCGAGCAGCCCCGAGTGCTCGGTCAGAGCACCCAAGCAGACGAGCACAGAGGCGCTCGATCATCACTAGCTCTAGGTTCTCCACTCATCCTCCAATATGGAGGATGTCTGCCCTCATTTCAGAGATTTCTGCAACTAGGGGTTACATAGCCCTAGAAAGGGCTTTTTTAAGGAAACTTTTTGAGATAGCTTGGGCATCTGGGCGCTCCGGTAGGTCTGATGTGCTCTCTACCTCCGACTCCTCTGAGCAAGATCCTGACGCCAAATCAGTCGGCGCCATCTTGGGCAGTCAGGCCTGTGCCCCAGACAGATGTTTCTTGAAGAATTTCTCCATGTCTTGATGGGACTGGGTCAATTTGTTAGTCCCCAGGCTTTCCCTCTTCCTGTCCCTCCCGAAATTCTTGATCATTGTTGCTTTGAGGTTGCTTTTGTAGCTGTTGAAGGCATTCGGTAGCAGGAGCGTCTCACTCACACATCTGCCATAGAGCTCGGTCAGGCTCCGCCCTCGTCGTCAGGTCTTTTTCAATCAAGAGAGGAACAGACTGCCTCTGTGCAAGCAAGTGGATGAGGGTAGGTTTTTTTTTTTTTTTTTTTTTTTTTTTTTTTTTTCCTGTTCTTTCTAAGACAACTCCAGTTTAGAATCACATTTTTCCTAAAATTCAGACTGAATTCCACTACGGATGCTTTGTTCCATTCATCACTGATAATAATAATAATCATAGTCTATATTTATATAGTGCCACCATATTCTGCAGCAATATACAATTCAGAGGGTTTATATACAAATTAAAAGACATCACAAAATGACAGGGTAATAAACAACTAAACACTAGGAGTGAGGGCAACCAATGAAGGGACTGGCACAGGCTAGAGGCATTGGTATAGTGGGTGGACAGATCTATGAGCCTGGCTGCAGCATTTAGGACAGACTGAAGGGGGAAGAGTTTAGTGAGAGGAAGACCGATTAGTAAAGAGTTACAGTAATCAAGATGAGAATGAATCATAGCAAGAAGAGTTTTGGCCGTTTTGGCTTATCTAGTGATATAAGCATCATAGCATCATAGTTATGGGCTGGATTTATAAAGAAATAATATTGTTTGTGGGACAACCCCTTTAAAAGAGTGAAGGCAAGAAACTGAAATCACCCGAAGGCATCAAACTAAACTCATAAGTAGTGAATACAGACATCTGAGAAGAACTAACATGCCATATGTCTCCCAACCAATTTCATGCATATTTTTAAAGCCAAAATCCACGTCTGTTGTTTACTAAAAATACTTTCCAAAATGTATTTGATCTGAGAAAATTTGCTAATTAAACTTATCTCATAGAATAGGTCCAATTTACAACATAATTAACAGTTATTCATCCAAAAAGAATGATTAGATATCTATCTATCTATCTATCTATCTATCTATCTATCTATCTATCTATCTATCTATCTATCTATCTATCTATATACACACACTTCTATAATATTCCAAGTCATATTTTAAAATGAAGAATATAAACTACCACACACACACACACACACACACACACACACACACATCTGATTCACATGGCACATAGCAGATCCTGTTGTGGACATGAATTGTCTGGCTTCTTTTACCTTTTTGGTCACCACTGCCAAATTAATTAATTGATGTCTTACCAGGTAATTATGTTAGTCCGGGCAAGTGAATTAGTAAATTAATTGCAGGGAATGATATTATGCCCTAATTTTCATTTTGCCTTTAAAACGGTGGGTTGTTTTTTTTTTGGAATTTAATTGCAGTGTAAAGTTTAAGCATATCAATGATTTTTTTGTTTTACATTTGAAGTTTCAGAATGAAATACGCCCCTTGTTTTTTAGTCTGTACACAGCATAGAGATCTGTGATCGCACAGTAATTGACTAAGTATATAAAAGTTTAGCATCCTGCTAAAGTCTTCGAGCTTTATTAGTAATCCATACTAAAAATGCTTAGGCGATTGGGTTATATACTCTTACTTAGAGTTGTAGTCAAAATGATCAATAGATATGTTTTCATTTCAGCAAATGAAGCATGCGGGTGGGAGGGGGAACAATGGGAGTGAACATACCTTGTAATCATGAAAAAAAACACCTCACGGTCAGTGCTAATGCACACGACTGTATGTATTTTGTCGTCACGGATCTGCAAAAAATACAGGTGACATCGGTGTGCATTCCATATTTTGTGGAACAGAACAGTTGGCCCCTAATAGTACAGTCCTATCCTTGTTCATAATGCGGACACTAATAGAACATGTTCTATTTTTTTTGCAGAACGGACATACGGAAATGGAATACACAAGTGTTTTTGCAGACCCATTGAAATGAATGGTTCCGCATGCGGTCCGCAAAAAAAAAATGGAAGGGACACGGAAAGAAAATACGTTTGTGTGCATGGGCCCTCAAGTAGGTGAATAGAACAAACAGCTAAGTATGAATCAACAGCCCTGCAACTGCTAAACTTATACATGTGATATTCAGAAAGGAACCATATTAACCCAAAATCTTCAGACTCAACAAATTGGATTTCTTACATATTTCACATACATTTGTCTGCCAAAGGAATCTGAGGTTTATGTGATTCAATTTGGATGAATTGAGCAAAAACAGCGCCCAGCACCATTTCACTGTGAGAATTGGTGGAGAAAATGACAGGAAGGCAGAAGATTGAGGATTGTGTGACACTAAGGGCTCATGCACAAGAACGTGTGTGTCCTGTTTCCATGCAGTGCAATAGCTGAGTACACACCGTTTGTGGATGCAGACCTATTAACTTGAATGGGTTCGTGATCTGCAATATAATTTTTTATTTTTTTTATTTTTTATTTTTTGTGATGCAAAAAATTTGTAGTGCTTCCGTGGGCTTCCAATCTGTGCCTCGCATCGCTCGGTATCTTGCGGATTGTGAACCTATTCAAGTCAATCTGTGATATGTAGTGCTCAGTGCCTGTGTATTGTGGACCGGCTGTTTGCGGCCTGCAATACGGAACAGGGCACACATGCTTGTGTGCATGAGCTCTAGGAGGGAGAGTGGGAGAGCTGTCCTGATTGGTCCAGAGGCTGAGAGACAGCCTGATCAGCCAATCAGGTGCAGAATTCTGGCAGGTTCTGCTGCTGATAATGCTATAGAATGCCACTGTGTCTTACTTGTCACCTGAGCCACGTGTGTCTTGGCTGTGTCTGCCAAAAAACAATTGTAGAGCAGACACCAGCCGAAATCAATCTGCACAAGGGACAAACTATAACAAGAGAATAGGGAGAAATAATTGGGAAGATTTTAGGGTTTTATCCAGGAAAAGCTGAGCATAAGGCCTCTTTCACACGACAGCATTTTTTGCGGGCTCCGATCCGCATTTTTCACATGAAAAATGCGGACCCATTCATTTCTATGGGCCCGCAAAAAATGCGGACAGCACACCGTGTGCTGTCCGCATCCGTTGCTCCGTTCCGTGGCCCGCAAAAAAAAAATAGAGCATGTCCTATTCTTGTCCGTTTTGCGGACAAGGATAGGCAATGTTACAGTGGATCCGCAAAAAATACGGATGCCATACGGACGCCATCCGTTTTTTTTGCGGATCCGCAATTTGCGGACCGCAAAACACAACGTTCGTGTGAAACCGGCCTAAGGCCACTTTCACACGAACGTATTTTTTTCGGACTCCGATCCATTCATTTCTATGGGTCTACAAAACATGCGGCGTGCTGTCCGCATCCGTATATCCATTCCGTAGGCCTGCAAAAAAAATAGAACATGTACTATTCTTGTCTGCATTACGGACAATAATAGTACTGTTCTATTAGGGGCCAGCTGTTCCGTTCCGTAAAAATACGGAATGCACGCGGATGCCATCCGTTTTTTTTGCGGATCCGCAATCTGCGGACCGCAAAACTTCAACGTTCGTGTGAAAGTAGCGTCTTTTCCAGATCTTTGGTCCGTTTTTTGCGGATCCGTGTTTCCGCAAAAACCTTCCGTTTGTACCAATTGTACATCCGCATCTGTTCCGTTTTTTATGCAAAAAAAAGGAAGGAGGAATATATGTTGATAGGGTATTTCTTTCTATTTCCTGGAAACGGATCCGCAATTGTGGGTGATATGCGGATGACATATTGATGCATTCCGCATATCATCCACATTTTTTGCGGACCCATTGACTATAATTGGACCACGGACCGCATATGCGGACAAAAGTAGGAAAAAGCTCTATTTTATTTGCGGATCCGCATAACGGAACGGAACAGATGCAGACAATATACGGAGTGCTGTCCGCATTTTTTCAGGACCCATTGAAATGAATGGATCCGCATCCTATGTGCATGATTTGCGGATCGGATGCGGATCGGATCAGGAAAGAAAAACAGGACGTGTGAATGGAGCCTAAAGAGTGAAGGACTGGACACTCTGAGTTGTGCGCTGTTTTAGTTGATACAGCTTGCTGGCAAAATCTATCATCTAATTTCATATAGTTTTCAGGCAAGTTTTATTGTGCACAAATTCATTTTTTCTGTACGCTATATGGAAAGCCAGACAGCTCTTTTTTTTGTCAAACTAAGCCTTGTTTCTACAGTTTATAGACTTATTTCATTTTCCTCTAAATACCTCAATCTACCATTTGAAATTGGGCATTTTAAGCACACTAAAGCACATCAATATATCAATGCTAAAGAGCACATTGTATTACTGCAAGATACCATTTAGCTACAGCAAAAACATTTTACTGTAATAAATGCATTAGTATACTCATGTTAGTATACTATGAAACTATTCAGTTACAGCAAAGTTTCAAAGGCATTTTACTGTAATAACGTCATTAGTATACCCATGTTAGCAGGGGTGGACTGGGAACTTAAAATGGCCCTGGAAAAAAATACTAAAAGTGGCCCCGTTTTGTAGTTGGGTCAAAATTGGTGCAAGGCAGGTCCAGCAATACCATATTGTGGCACATTATACCGCCCTAACAGAGCCAAATACCACAGTCCATCACAAAATACTACCAGCAGCACAAAATACATCCCCAAAAATGTCCACTGGGCGGCTGTGTGGAGGGCCCAGGCGGCCCCCTGGGCATCGTCCCACCGGGAAATTTCCCTGTAAGGTCTATGGCCAATCTGCCCCTGCATGTTAGTGTATGCACTTTACTTTGAAAACTGCATTACTATATCAGTTTTAGGGAACATGTTGTATTACTTCAAAACAGGGGCGTAGCTAAAGGCTCATGGGCCCTGGTGCAAGAGTTCAGCTTGGGCCCCCCCCCTCCAGCGCTGGTTCACCTAGCTTTTCTGCCGGCCAAGTCAAAAATTGAAACCCCCTTCCATGCCAAATTCTCACCCTAACCTAACCTCCTAACATTACGTGTATCACTACAGAACATACAGGGTAAGGCTACATTCACACGACCCATTCACTTCAATGAGCACTGTGTGCTGTCCGCATCTGTATGTCCATTCCTATTTTTGTCCGTTTTGGGGACAAGGATAGGCATTGTTACAGTGGATCTGCAAAAAAAACGGATGCCATACGGAACATCATCCTTTTTTTGCGGATCCGCAATTTGCAGACTGCAAAACACAACGTTCATGTGAATGTAGCCTAATACAGCCCCATACCTCTTACATCCAGTGACGTCTCCTCGGATGTACATCTTCTCTTTCCTCATCTTCTCCTTTCAGCCCAGACGCCATTTTTCAGCCATTTCTTATCTCTGCAGTTAGACAGAAAAAAATCTTAGTTTACTACTTTTCCATCATCCTCCCGTCTTCTGGACAAATCATCCTACACCCCCAATACTGCTCCACTAGTACCACACAGATAGTGCCCTTCAATAATTATTGGCACACAGTGTCCTAAAATAACTGCGCCCAGCAAATAGTGTGAACATAACGTCCCCCAGAAATAACTGCGCTGATACTGTGCCAGGGTGCCCCCCCACAGTAATAGTGCCCCCCACAGTAATAGTGCCCCCCACAGTAATAGTGCCCCCCACAGTAATAGTGCCCCCAAAGTCCCAACTAATAATTCTCTGCCAGAGTGCACTTGTTAGTAATAGTGCCCCCAACAGTACTAATGTCCCCACTGTGCCCCAGAAGTAATAATGCTTCCAATGTGCCAGTAAGAAATGCCCAGTGCCAGTTAAAAATGCCCCCAGTGCCAGTAAAAATGCCCCCAAGTGCCAGTAAGAAATGCCCCCAAGTGCCAGTAAGAAATGTCCCCAGTGCCCCCATGTGCCAGTAAGAAATGTCCCCAGTGGCCCCCATGTGCCAGTAAGAAATGTCCCCCAGTGCCAGTAAAAATGCCCCCGTGTCCCATGTGCCAGTAAAAATGCTCCCAGTGCCCCCATGTGCAAGTAAAAAATGCCCCCAGTGCCAGTAAAAATGCCCCCGTGTCCCATGTGCCAGTAAAAATGCCCCCCAGTGCCAGTAAAATGCTCCCAGTGCCCCCATGTGCAAGTAAAAAAAATGCCCCCCAGTGCCAGTAAAATGCTCCCAGTTGCCCCATGTGCCAGTAAGAATGCGCCCCAGTGCCCCCATGTTGCCAGTAAAATGCCCCCAGTGCCCCCATGTGCCAGTAAAAGTGCCCCCAGTGCCCCCATGTGCCAGTAAAAATGCCCCCATGTGCCAGTAAAAATGCCCCCAGTGCCAGTAATATGCCCCCAGTGCCACCATATGCCAGTAAAAATGCCCCCAGTGCCAGTAAAATGCCCCCAGTGCCAGTAAAAGTGCCCCCAGTACCAGTAAAAAATGCCCCCAGTGCCAGTAATATGCCCCCAGTGCCCCCATGTGCCAGTAAAAGTGCCCTCAGTGCCAGTAATATGCCCCCAGTGCCCCATGTGCCAGTAAAAATGCCCCCAGTGCCAGTAATATGCCCCCAGTGCCCCCATGTGCCAGTAAAAGTGCCCCCAGTGCCAGTAAAAGTGCCCCCAGTGCCCCCCATGTGCTAGTAAAAATGCCCCCATGTCCCCCAATAGAGCTCCGGTCCGTGCTACAATTAAAAAAAAACACTAATACTTACCTCCATGGAGCTGGCAGCGATGCGATGCAGGCCTCTTCCGGCCTGTGTCCCGCGCTGTATGGCTCAGGCGGCGCGATGACGTCATCGCGCCGCCTGAGCCGGCCTCTGATAGGCTACAGGCCCAGTGCCTGCAGCCTATCAGAGGAGCGGGCAGGGGAGACGCCTCTCCCTCCCCTGCCCCGCAGTAGAATACAGGCATCTGTATCGCCGTCCCGAGGACGGCGATACAGATGACTATAGAGATGAGCGCTTCCACAATGGAAGCGCTCATCTCCCTCTGCCCCACCGCCGCCCGCAACTGTCCGCAGGGCCGCACCGCACCCGGCTAATTGGCGGTGCGGCCCTGCAAGTGGCAAGGGGGGCCCTCGGGGCCCCCCTGGCTTAGGGGCCCGGTCGCAACTGCGACCGCTGCGACCCCTATAGCTACGCCACTGCTTCAAAATACTATGTAGTTTCAGCAAAAGCATTTACTGCAAAAACTGTATTTATTAACAATGTAAATCGTCAATACCTGTGTGCAGAATGGGTGGGACATTTAATTGTGCCTCTATCTTTAAATTACAGAAAATACACTTGCAATTTTGCTAGCGCCATTTAATAATCTATGTACCAAACCACAACAGGATCATGTAGATGTCATCTACTCCTCTAGTTTTAAGCATATACTCACCTCATCCATTTATTCACGGAGAGGTTGTTGCAGCCATCCATCTCGATTGAAGATACTGCACAAAATCTTTCACAATGTGATGTGTGATGTCACCACCCCAACATTCTGGCCAGGCACAGTGACGTTATCAGCGATGACACCATCACGTTGCCATGCAAAATTATGTGCAGTGTCTTCAATCATTATGGCCGCGACGGCCTCTCCACTAGCAAATGGACAAGGTGAGTACTGTCCTTTTTTTACCGGATTAACCACTAAAAGCCCATAACTGTATGCATCAGATGGCTCAATCAGCGATGGATGCCGTTCTCCGTCATTGTTCCCATTACACATATAAAGGATTGTGCTTTGTGACAAACTAATTAACCACAAATTAAATTTCTTTGTGAAATTCAATGAAGCTGCCGAATTGAATTTTTCATAACTTTCTTGTGTCAGATTCTTATTATATGACTCTTATATTATATGATTCTTATATTACCCTACTAATTTGTATGTTTCATAGACACACACCATTTTAAAAGGTCTGTTGGACACAAATCGCCAGAATTCCCCTGCACATATAGTATGTCTTGCCTGCACCTCACTTGGATTTATTTCATGTATCAATAAAGAACACAAATTATTGAAGTGTATCAATTTACTGTGAAATTTTACGTATAGGCATCTGACTGTTTCAAGCCCTGCATAGATACAAACATGATATCATTTCTACTACACATATTAATTAGGCTATTGTCAAGGATAGGCCTCATGCACATGAGTGTAAGTAACGGCCGTCACATGGCCATTTTTAGCACCGATGAAAGTCTATGGGGCTATTTACATGGCCGTTCTTTTAACGGCCATTGAATAGTGTCTGTCCAAAAATAGGACATGTCCTATTTTTGGCCATTTCCACAGCCAGACAGACCCATTGAAATCAATGGGACAGTTTTTAACGGCCGATTAACAGGAGTGCTCCCGTCTAACGGCTGTTAAAAACGGGCACACTTTACCTATATGGTCATTTAGGGGTTAAAAAAAAAACAAATAAACTCACCTCATCCACTTGCTCGTGCTGCGGCAGTCTCTTCTCTCTTCATTGAGCAGGACCTGCCGAAGGACCTGCGATATGCGTGGTGACATAACCATGTCAACGCACGCAGTGACGTCATTGTGCACATCGCAGGTCCTTCGGCAGGTCATGTTCAATGAAAAGAGAATAGACTGCTTCAGTGCGAGCAAGTGGATAAGGCGAGGACATTATTTTAGCTGGGGCACTACATGGGGCATTATTAAAGCTGAGGGCACTATAAAAAATTATTTACACAGTGGGGGACATTATTTTAGTTGGGGCACTATATGGGTTGATCATGTGACCATTCTGTGGATGTTCTCAGAAGGGTGGGTCTAGAAATAACTGCCAATCCATTTCATCCATTTTTCATATCCGTTTTTAATGGACATGAAAAACTGATGCAAAACAGACATTAAAAATGGACACATGGCCAGAAAATGGATGCACACACTGATGCAAAATGGCCATAAAAAACTGACAGTGTGTCCGTTTTTAATGGGCTACATGCCCACGGCAGTGACAAAAAGGTCTGTTAAAAACCATGTGAATAACCCCATAGACTACCATTGGTCTTAAAACAGACTTGTGATGGCCGTTAAAATAATGTACATCACACTTCCGTTTTTCACTGTCGTGTGCATGTAGCCTTAGGCTACATGCACACAACAGTGAAAAAAAACGTCCATTAAAAACAGACACACTGTCAGTTTTTCATGGCCATTTTGCATCAGTGTGTGCATCCATTTTCTGGCCGTTTGTCCATTTTTAATGTCCCTTTTGCATCCGTTTTGCATCAGTTTTTCATGTCCGTTAAAAACGGACATGAAAAATTGATGAATTGGATTGGCAGTTATTTCTTGCCCCCAACTATAATCATGACCCCCATGATGCCTATAATGTCCTCCATAGTGCCCCTAACTAAAATAATGTCCCCCACGGTGTAAATAATTTTTTATAGTGCCCCAGCTAAAATAATGTCCCCATGGAGGCCCCCTGGTAAAATAATGTCCCCCATGTAGGCCCCCTGGTAAAATAATGTCCCCCATAGTGTAGGAATTTTTTTTATTGTTCCCAACTTTAATAATGTCCCCCATGTAGGCCCCCATCTTAAATAATTTCCCCCATGGTTTAAATTAAAGCCCCCACAGCTGCTTTTTTAAGATTAAAAAAAAAAAAAAAACTCACCTTATCGAATTGCTCGCGCTGCAGCCATCTCTTCTCTCTTCACTGAACAGGACCTGCCAAAGGACCTGCGATGTGCGCGATGACATCACTGCGCGCGCCCCAACGTGGTGACGTCACCGCGCATAACGCAGGGCCTGCTCAATGAAGAAACCAGAGACTGCGCAGCGCGAGCAAGTGGATAGGGTGGGTGGCCATAGTGTACCCGTTTTTAACGGCCGTTAGACGGGAGCATTCCTGTCAATCGGCCGTTATAAACGACCCCATTCATTTCAATGGGGCAGTCAGCCCGTTGAAACGGCCCAGAAATAGGACATGTCCTATTTCTGGACGGACGCTATTCACTGGCCGTTAAAAAAACGGCCATGTGAATAGCGCCATAGGCTTTCATTGGTGCTAAAAATGGCCGTGTGACGGCCGCTACTTAGACGGGCCGTCACACTGCCATTTTTCACTGTCGTGTGCATGAGCCCTTACTGGTCTTATTTTCAGTAGTTTCTTTCACTAGTTCACTGGTAAGGTGCTGTACTCACCTGTTTTGTGACAACTCCCTAAAACGTATAACTCTTAAAGGGGTTCTCTGGGAATTAAGAGAATAAAATTACTGAAAATACTTAATTATAACTTTATTATAAATATATTCCCAAATACCTTTCATTAGCTAAAAAGGCTTGTTTTGTCTGGGGATATTTTAATGTATGTCTAATAAACTGTATTTTAGGAGTCCAACAAAATTGCTTTTGATTTGATAAGTATTGTGGTATCTCCAAAATCGGCTTTCATATCTCTTTGTCTTTGGTTTCATCTATGAACTTTGTGTTTAGCTTGTTTTGTCTGGGAAGCAATTATGAGAAATAAAATGGCCGCCATCCTATTAGTACACACAAAACCTGTCCTAAATCATAGCGGAGGACATATTACTTCACAACACTGAGCCAAAGAGCTGTCTCATCCTCCTCTGTGCCCTACTTGTCAGGGATTATGATCCTGAATACCGTTTAATATGATCTTCATGAATCTCTCTGGGAATGGAGTTCATTATAAGAAATGAAGTACAGAGAGGAGGGTGGGGAAGTGACTAATGAGCAGCAGCACTTGTATGCAGTCTCTATTACCACAGCCCCACATTACCACATGCTGTTCTGTCCATCCTCTCTGTACTTCATGTTTCCTCATTCCTACAGGGATTCCCCTGAACATCATATTAAACTGTATTCAGGACCATTATCGCTGACAAGCAGAATGAAAGCTGAGGCAGTTCTTTACCTCAGTGTTGTGAGGTAACTCATCCTGCTGTGTGATTAGGACAGGTTTTGTGTGTACTAATAGGACAGCGGCCATTCTATTTCTCCTGATGATTGCTCCCCAGACAGAAAGAGCCACTATAGCTAATGAAAGGTATATTGGATTTTATTTATAATAAAGTAATATTTAAGTATTTTCATTTTATTAATTCCTGGAGAACCCCTTTAAACATCAATTGTTAAATTGTCAAGTGGCCATTCTTTTCTTTCATATGACTCTAGAAATATGAGGGACATGCCGGGACACTGCTTTTTGGATTGAGTAGCCATGAGACGTATGTGTGGTTATTATTCAACTAAGTGATGTGTGCCTTTTAAAATAGGGACCATTTGGAAGGTGGAAGAACAAATTGCACCTAGTCATTCTGAGGAGAACACAGAGAAGTCACATATACTGTGTCAGTGTGAAAAATTATTTAATATTGGTGTTCTAGCATATAACAATACAGTGGAGCTTTGGACTAGAGCTGTCAATTATTACCCAGATTTGGGTCCTTACAGAAACTCACCTTTGGCTTTTTCAATTTTTGTCTTGTTTTCATTTGAGATGCACAATTGTCCTTTTCTTATATTATGTCAGAATAAAGCAAATTATTTCAGTTATGGTCCTGGAAAATCACTTTAAAATGTCATGCTGTGTCTGAGTGTGACAAATAGTAGAGTTTTGATAAATTGCATGATATACAGTATACTTTGTTTAGCCATGTGTGGGGAATAAAAAAGTTTGATATCTGTAAACTTCAAAGTTTTTTATGATTTAAAGGTCAGACAATGAGAGCCCCTCTCCCTCCCTCTCTAGAGGATGCAAAGATAAAGCGTAAAAGCAGCGGTACCATAGCCGCTCAACCCTTGGGTGCTCCTGTGAACTAATACTACCATCTTTGGAAATGCATGGTTCTGTTTTTCTGCAGATTCCTCTGTACTTGACATTGAGGAAAAGATAAAACACAGTTTACTTGTTGCCTCGGGCAAACTCAACCTTTTCACTGTAATGTGAAATTACATTCGGTATTTCACAGCTGCATAGTAAAAAGTGCTTCTTTAGATTCAGAGACCAGAAGTATCTTTCCGTATTTCATGTATTGGATTCCAGTAAGCTTATTTAATTGTATGGTTGTCGTCTTCTCTGACATAACAATGCACTGCGTGTTTCACGCAAAAATGATAGTTACAATTAAAATTGCTGGTGACGCCCCTAATATATCTTCACAGTTTTGTACAATTGGATACATGTTATACTAGGTAAACTTGAAAGATGTTTTTAACAAAGGTCAAGCCCAAGGCCATGTTCACACGGTGAGGATTTGGATTCCAACTTATCCTGGCAGAATTCAAAAATTTTGACCAAAAATGCATATAAGGGTGAGTTCACATAAAGGTTTTAATAGCATTTTGTGTACTGTTGTGTTTTTATAGTGTTTTGCAGTAGAAATGCCAAATTCAGATGTTGTCAGATGTTCAGAGCTGGGAAATATGAAAGGCAGGGCACACATAAGCTTTTGGTGCTACTGGTGTTTTTGTTAATGAGATGGACTTTTATGGCCTTTGGTGTTTTTTGAAAAATGGAGCATGCTGAAAGTCGCACTGTACCTTGGGAAAACTTTTGATACTTGATAGTGACATCAAAAGTTTTGATTGGCAGGCAGAGTCAAGGCAGGGCAGGCAGGAGTAAGCAGTTGCCTAGGATGCCACCTCATACCAGCCAAGCTCTGGCACTGCTAATCTATAGCATCATCACTGGCTTGAGGGCAGATGGTCAGAAAAAGAGATGAGCAAATTTTTCAAAAATTCGATTCGGCTGGTTCGCCGAATTCTCCGAAAAGATTTGCTTCGATCCGAATAAATTAGTTGCGAATCACGTTAAAAAACAGCTACTTCCGGGCTGCAGAGAGCCTGGATAGTGGTGTAGAACACTGTGCCTTGCAGTAAAACGCATAGGGAGTAGTATTGAGCGAGCACCTCTGTGCCCGTATGCTCCGGTGCTCTGGCCGAGCACTCGAGCATAATGTTAGTCAATGGGACTAAACCAGGCACGGAAGAAAAGGTTAATAGGAAAAGGTCAGAATTGTGACTTCTCCTCTTTTACTCCTTTCGCTCGTAAAGTATGCTAATTAACTGAATTTGTACGCATTAGCGCACAATGCGTACACATTAGCGTCCAAATGCGTACGCATTAGCATACTAATTCGTACGCATTAGCATACAATGCGTAGCATTAGCGTACAAATCAACATTACAGTGAATGTCAGCCTTGCGCTCGAGTACACTCGGTTTTCGGCCAAACACCGAGTGGACCCGAGCGTAGGCATGCTCGGCCGAACAGCGAGTTCGGACAAGCATGCTCGCTCAACACTAATAGGGAGTCTACTGTGGTAGTGAAAGAATACTGTGAGCCAGTGTGACACGCACATAACAGGCTTCGCTCTTAGAATTGCTGCACACTTTTATGTATTTGGGCAGTTAAGGGGCCAAAACTCACCAAACAACTCAAGTCTGAACTCAGTCTTACAGGTCAATGTTAGCGCAAGCTATAAAGAATCATGCAGAGGCCCAATATGCTACTAGAGCGCCAAAAGCGCACGCCTTTTACACCAATTCACTGATTCCACATACATTTCGACAGAACCTGTTCTATTACACGCTTATACAAGCAGAGCCCCCAGACAGCGTGGAGATGGTAGTGGCAGCAGCATCAGCAGAATATAGAGTGGCACGACGACAGTGTGGCCAGGTGGCAGCAGCATGAGTAGGCCACAGAGTGGCAGAATGACAGACCCTGGAAGTGGCAGCAGCAGTAGAAGTAGCAGTACAATTTGGAGGCCACAGAGTGACACAATTACCTAATTTTGACGTAGCGGCAGCATGTGCAGTCGGCGGCGGCAGCAGCATTAGGTCGGAGAGTGGAATGGTGACATACAGGGCGGACACAGACAGCAGAGGGCCCCTGTGCAAGGAGTGTGTCTGGGCCCCGGGCCCCCCACCCCGCCTTTCCCAAACCAAATTCTCAACCTAACCTAAGGTGTCCTAACATTACATACAGCAATACATAACACACAGGGTAAGACACACATGCAGCACTACGCTCCAGCCACCTGATTTGGCAGAGAATGCAAGAAATTGGCCGGACACAAACTCAGGCATGCAGCAGCTTGTGTCCCGCTGATTCTCGGCATTTTTGCCATATTATGGCCGGATCTCTGCCTGATCCCATTATAGTTAAGGGGGCCGGCAGGCATTCTGCATCCAGCAGTGTCGGATCCAGGGATCCAGTGAATTCCAGAAGGCTGTTCTCTGCTGGACCAGCCTGCCAGAATCACTAACTCAAATGTGAAAGTAGCCTAATACAGCGCCCCATACCTTGTACATCCAGTGACGTCTTCTTAGATGTAGATGTTCTCTTTCCTCATCTTCTCCTTTCAGACCAGACCGCCATGATGATTTCTTACAGCCATCTCTTCTCTCTGTGGAGTTTGACAAATAGACATCTTAGTTTCCTACTTTTCCATCATTCTCCCACCTTCTTGAACTCCTCATCCTGCCACCCCCGATACTGTGCCCGCTGTGCTCCCCAAAACTATACTGCAGAAACAGTCCCCCTCAAATACTACCGCCTTCAGTAATTATTGGCACACAGTGCCCTAAAAAATAACTGCGCCCAGGAAATAGTGTCCCTGACACTAACAGTGTAACCATAATGTTCCCCAAAAATAACTGTGCTAAACTGATACTGTGCCCCCACCGTAATAGTGCTCCCCAAAGTCCCACCAATAGAAATAATTAGTGCCCCCAGCCAGCCAATGTCCCCATAGTGCCCTCATAATGTGTGCCAATGCCCCTACTATGTACCCAAAAAACCCTCTTAGTGCCCCTATACAATGACCCCAATAGTGCTCCTCTCCCCCCTTGTCCATAGTGCCCCCCATGTCTGCCAGTATATAAGATAGGGCCCCCATAGTGATCCTCCCCCTCCATAGTGCCAGTATATATATAGGGTCCCCCATAGTGGTCCTCCTCCTCCAGAGTGCCCCCATAATGCTCCTCCTACTCCTCAATAGTGCCCCCCATGTGAGCCAGTATATATGATAGGGCCCCCCATAGTCCTCCTCCTAGATAGTGCCCCCATTGTGCTCCTACTCCATAGTGCCCCCATTGTGCTCTTCCTCCATAGTGCCCTCCATAGTGCCCCCATAGTGCTCCTCCTCCATAGTGGCCCCCCATAGTGCTTCTCCTCCATGGTGGCCCCCCCCATAGTTTTCCTCCTCCATAGTGCCCCCATTGTGCTCCTCCTCCATAGTGCCCCCATTGTGCTCCTCCTCCATTGTGCCCCCATAGTGCTCCTCCTCCATAGTGCCCCCATTGTGCTCCTCCTCCATTGTGCCCCCATAGTGCTCCTCCTCCATAGTGGCCCCCATAGTGTTCCTCCTCCATAGTGCCCCCATTGTGCTCCTCCTCCATAGTGCCCTCCATAGTTCCCTCATAGTGCTACTCCCCCATAGTGCCCCCACTGTGTGCCAACTTAAATGAAAATTAACACTCATACTTACCTCCTTGCCTCTGTCAGCAATGTGATGCAGGCCTCTTCCGGCCTGTGTCCCGCGCTGTACGGCACAGGCGGCGTGATGACGTCATCGCGCCACCTGTGCCGGCCTCTGATAGGCTGCAGGCCTAGTGCCTGCAGCCTATCAGAGGAACGGGGAAGGGAGACGCCTCTCCCTCCCTTGCCCCGCATTATCCATCTGTAGGGACGGCGATACAGATGAATATAGAGATGAGCGCTTCCAAAATGGAAGCGCTCATCTCTCCCTGCCGCCGGTAAGAAAGGGCCCCCCTCTGGCCCTGGGCCCCTGTGCAGCCGAACCGGCTGCACAGGCGGTATGTCCGCCCTTGGTGACATACCCTGAAGAGCAGACCGTAAAAAAGAATTCTCGGCCTTTTGGTTAAGATCAACTGTAGCATATGTTCTTATCAGCAGCTGCAAGAGGCAGCAGCAGTTAAAGAAATTTCAAGGCCTCAGAGTGGCACCGTAACAGCAGCTGCAAGAGTTTGGCTACCCAGTAGTCCAGCGGATCTTCAATGTGGGGTGGCAGGGTGCTGTCCAAGTAGGCAACCACCTGCTGGTTCAGGATCTGCTCCTGGTCTACCTGCTGCTGCTGCTGGTGAGTACTTTCCGCACTTGGCGGGTGAAGAAAGCTGCTCATCAGCGACTCCAGACTCAAGTTGCTGCTGATGGAGCTGGTACTGCTCATTACCCCCGACCAACCACAGCAGCCGTGGCAGTGGTACGTGAGCGCTAAGGGACCCCCCGGTTAGACCTGCGAGAGGATGGACGATGACGCAGATAGGCAGCAGCCAACTGACTACATAGGATGTCTCTATAGTACTTCAGTTTGTCCTCCCTCTCAGCAGGTTAAAAAAAGGCCCCCATTTTAGACCGGTAGCGAGGGTCCAAGAGGGTGGAGAGCCAGAAGTCATCCCTCTGTCCGTATGGTGAATATTCGGCTGTCACTACGTAAGCAAGTGAGCATGCATCAGGCCAAATGCGCAAGTGACTCGGAGGGACTCCCTGCCTCCAACTCCACTGTATACTACCATGGTGTCTCTGGGTCATCTGCCTCATCTACGTCATCTTCCTCTACCTCCTCTGGCTGCTCCTTCTCCTCCTCTTCTGTCACCTGGGTAGAAAAACCACTAAATGCTTGAGCTCCAATGTCCTCCTCCTCCTCCAGTTCAGCCCCCACCAGACTCATGAGACCGTGAGATGCAGTCTCCACGTCTCCAGTCCCCTGACCAGAAAGATTTTGCAGCATCTGTTCCAGGACATGAAGCAGTGGAATGACGTTGTTCATACCGTAGTCCTGGCGACTGACAAATAAAGTGGCCTCCTCAAAGGGCCTGAGCAAACGGCAGGTGTCACGCATGAGCTACCACTGGTTGACATTAAAATTACACAGGGGAGTACTCCTGTCCGCTTGTATAATTAAGAAATCATATATGGCCTTTCTCTGTTAGTACAGTCTGTCCAACATATGGAGGGTATAATTCCAACGAGTGGAAACGTCACATATCAGCCTATGTTGGGGGACGCCATTCTGCCGCTGCAGCTCAAGGAGGGTGTGCTTGGGGGTGTAGGAATGGCTAGTAGGAAGTGCATGCAAAGTTTCCTGGCCATTTTTAGAATGTTTTGCAGTTGGGTATAAGACTTGAGGAACCGTTTGACAACCAGATTAAATACGTGTGCCATGCAGGGCGCATGGCTCAGCCCTCCTTGGCACAGTGTGGACACCATATTCTTTCCGTTATCTGTTACTATGGTTCCGATTTTTAGTTGTCGCAAAGAAAGCCAGCAATCGATTTCTTCTTTCATGACGCAGAGCAGTTTCTCCCCTGTGTGACTTCGCTTGCCCAGGCAAAACAGGCGTAGAACTGCGTGACACCGCCATGCCCTGCAGGAGCCAGACATTAGCGCAGGATCAGCAGTTTGGCAACGAGGAGGAGAAAGTGGCGTCGCCTGTTCAAGTTGCTTTTGTGGTTGGGCAGGAAGCACATTAACCCAGTGGGCCATAAAAGGACATGTACTGGACTTGACCATAGTTACAACTCCACACATCGGTGCTGCCGTGCACTTTGGCAGACACCGACAGGCTCAAGGACTGGGTCACCTTCTCTTCTACATATTTGTGCAGGGCTGGGACTGACTTTTTGGCAAAGAAATGACGGCTTGGGACTCTCCACCTCAGCTCGGCACAAGCCATCAGTTCTCTGAACGGTGCAGAGTCCACCAGTTGAAAAGGGAGGGACTGCAGCACGAGCAACGTGGACAGGAGCACAGTCAGCTTATGCAATGTAGTATGGCTGGACACGTACTGCTGTCTCTTTGCAATCGCCTCGGTGAACGACTGCTGCTGTAATGAGTGGCGAGGAATAAGAGGAGGAGGAGCAGAAGCATCTGGAGCAGTAGATAATGACAGACAGTTCCCTTCGTAAGCGGTGCTGGAGCCTTGACTACCTGAAATGGGATGCATGCCACTGGGTGATGCTGCTGTTGCTGCTACCGATTGTACCGCCACATCTGAGCCACGGTTCTCCCAGGCCACTTTGTGGTGACGCTGCATATGTTGGCACAGGGCCGTGGTGCCAACATTAACACCCTGGCCATGCTTCACTTTCTGACCACAGATTCTACATATAGCCATGTTCACCTCCTCAGGCGTCTTAAAAAAATTCCACACCGCCGAGTAGGCAATTTTACCACCAACACTCTGCACTGACTGAGTGGTATCTCCGCTGCCATGCTGAGCCCCTGCACCGCTCTTTCAAGGCCGGAAAGCACCTGAGAAGAGTGCAATCTATCCCATGCCCGTTTGCTCCCGACCTCGCACTGCTGCCTCTCCGCTGACTAACGGCCACACTACCGACTTGCTGCCTGCACCGTTGCCTGACGCGCAAGCTGTCAGTCTCGTCTGCAGATGATAATAATGATGATGAAGCCCTTGCTTCACCCGGCTCCCAAGTGTGATAGGTCACATCATCATCAACTACAGTTTGCACGTCGCTAATCTCCTCCTCAACTGTCTCGGTGTACAAAGCCTGATCACTCTCAACGTCACCTCCCACTACACTCTCCTCATCAGTACTTGACCGCCTACTGGAATGAGCGGATTTCTGCCCCACCTCTTGGCTTCCAATTAGCTGATGACTGTCCTCAACTGACAGGGCACACCTGTGAAGTGAAAACCATTTCAA